>CM060863.1:3375492-3421830 GCA_030737845.1 Acorus calamus | reverse complement strand
AAATCAATTGCATTTATTTAGTATTAGGAATTATGTGATTGCCAATTTAGATTTGGGCCCAAATAATCAATTGAAAAACATATTTACAAGTACACAAAATGAACACTTTAAAATGAAAGTTGAAATACCGATTTTGCTCGCTACCAGTCATCTTTTTACAAGAATTAAAATTGAAACTATTTCATTTCATCGGTTTCAGTTTTTATTTTATTTTTTAAAAACGGATCCACTTCAGGGTAATCTTGATTATTTTTGTAACACATATTGTACGTTATTACCTACTGTAAGTTATTATTCCACTTAATATGATTTGGCCACGAATGATCTGACTTGGGTATACTGGACCTGAGACACCATTCTCACTTCATTCTTTATTTGGCATGTCTATGGACTCTGGAAACAGCACAACAACAAAAGTTAAGGTTTTTGATGTTATTATAAATTTAAAAAAATAAATTGACTAAAATGTTCAAATTAATTTTATTTTAAAAAATACCCTATTCGGAATTGAGAACCTTGTTTGAGGAGGGGTTCTAAGCGGATGTTTATGTCACATTCAGAGCAGATTCTATGCCCCCGTTTGGATACCGGATAACCTCGGATAACCCCGGATAAAAAAAAATTTGTGTTTGGAAAGCTCGGATAAACCCAGATAAAGTGTGCTAGAATAAACTGGTATAAAGTGGTATATGGATTCCAATCAACCCTTAGAATAAAATTTATCCTAGGTTATTCCACCCAAAGGAATAAGTGGGCCCACTGTCAAATCAACTGTTATCACCTTTTATAAATCACCTGTCAAATCAACTATCATTACTTTTTTACGTTTTTAAATCCTTATCCATACTTTATTCACATTTTACCCAAACAACAAAACATTTATTCTTACGATTCCCAACGAGAATAATTCAAAACACAACTAAACACAAAATCACTTTATCCTTATTTATACACACTTATGTTCAGATAAATATATACCCAAGAATAAATCATATTCTACATTCAAACGGGGGCTAAGATTAGTCCACAAATCAAATTAACATCTTTTCGCGCATTATGGAAGACTTTATCAAAGGAGTGTAATCGCAAAAACTAAGAGATGGAAGGTTGCGCGGAAGAAGACATGCTTTTGTTCCCATTTAAACTCAGTCAACTATGAAAAAATAAAAGTCCAAGTAAATCAATAAATATATAGAAATATTTGTGCAATAATGGAAGTCTCTGATATTGGTGATAGGGTCCGTCTCATCTAATAGTCATGAGAGCCTAACTTGCAATTTTTTATGAAAAATAATATTACATTCAATATACTTGACATGAATTATAATCTTTTTTTCCTTTTAAATATACTCGACTACTTTACATAATCTAATGAATTAATAACATATATTTGTATGTTATTCATAGTAGAACATATAAGAGGATAGTAAAATGATTTTACATACAACGTTAATGATATGACGGTTGTAAATGAGACCACAAAATGGATTGATAGCGGATTTTTGAGTTAGTTTGGTATGTATTTAATTTAATTATTTATTAATTTAATTTAATTAATTATTTAAATTATTTAATTTAATTATTTATTTAAATTATTTATTTATTTACGTAATTAATTAATTAATTAATTATTTAATTAAATTATTATTTAAATCATAATTTATTTATTTAATTTAATTATTTATTTAAAATATTTATTTACGTACTGGTCTGAGTTAGTTTCAATGTTTTGGTCCGAGTTAGTTTCAATGTTTGGCATGTCATGGGGACTTTGTAACAAAAAATTAAAGAAAAGTTGAGGTCAGTCCAAAGTGTTCTTTTCATACGATTACATAGTACTGGGTATTGAGGTCCAAGCAGGACTGGCATGTAGAGAATTCAATATTAATTTGAACACTGGAATTCCAGGTTTCCTAACAGATTTTAGAAGTCAAGTTGCATCAGTTATGCAATATTTACATACATGGCCGCCACTAGGCGAGTTAGGCTGCCGCCTAAAAATCCCAACCCAGCTCCTGATACATATTTTGTGTGTAGATATTTATCAAAAGGAAAAATGCTATATTTATTGATTCCTATATATGATCACTTTTATAGATCCAACATGTCTTGAATTTTTGTATGAGAGGTCTCATTTAAAAAGTTTGCTTAGGATCTTGCCCATTTCATATCCAGTACTAATAATGACATACAAACCTGGAATGAATAGTTACATTAGATGTTAGAATTGCGAATAGAATTGATCGAGTCGGGGATTTTAAGGTTGTAGTCCAAATTTCGTGAGACTAAGATGCTGTGTGATACGTAAAGATCGATTGATATACATAAATTTTTTAGGTGCAATCCCGCATATAATTTACACATGTTTTGATTTTTTTATTTAAATAAAAAAAGCATGGTTATATAACAAGATATATACTTTAATGAAAATTTTATACACTTTCATGATGAAGATTACCCAATCTAAAAATGGAAAATTTTTCAAACATAGGGAGGCACCAATTTTCCTAGAAAAATAATGGGGGCATCAATCTTCCAAAAAAAAAACATGAAATTTTTTTTTAACAATGAAAATGCCTCGTCTAATGAGGCATATGAATTGCATGGGAGAACTGTCCCAAGCAACTATGTGTAATAGCACTCTTGACGCATATATAGTGCTCGTGTTTAACAAATTACGAAAATATTAGTTGGAAATTAAAAACTCAGATATGCAGAATCTCTCATAAATCATGTATATCAAGTTCACAAACCATATGCATTGGATGATCCCGGATAGTTAAACACTTACTTCTAGTTTTCTCTTTGATTGTGAATTATTGTATGCTAATGAGTACGTTACATAGTTCTAGTTTTCTACTTGATTGTTAATTATTGCATGCAATGGGTATCGTCATAGAAAACCTTTAACACAAGTCTTCATTTGAATAATTGACAGTGGTCCCTTATTAAATGACAAAATATAATTGTTTGGTATCATTGGATTCTTGAATAAAATTCTCTGGAAACTTCATAAAAAAAACAAAATTTGAAAGACTAAATTCACAAAGTCGATGTCCCCTAGTTCATACAGTCATCTATATGTATACGTAACTCAGAGAAAAATTCAAGACATGTATTCCACTCGTTCATACAGTCATCTATGAGTATACCTAACTCATAGAAAAATTCAAGATATGTCCACTCGTTCATACTATATGCGCCGAGGAGATGGCTACTATCCGCTCTTTCCAGATTTAGAATAGTGCAAGTGGAGTTTTAATTCCCATTTGTTTTTTGGATTTTATAATTAAATTGTTTATTCATCCATAATCAATTGATTATTTTTTTAAGATTTTGAATTCAGATACAATCACACACAGTGAGATACATTTCAGATAATGTAAAATTAATTTAAACTCATATATATTTTTCCAATTCAGATACAATATCTCACAATCAGTTACATTTCACATTCGTATCCAATCTTCCACATTGCAGTTTCATTTCAAATACCGAATTCAGATACATTCAACCTCATAAGATACATTTGATCAAAATGTTGTATCGGGGAGCTCTATCAATAATTTTCAACAGTTGCCTCAAAATAATAAAGAGGTTGCTAATTGTTGTCATTTATTGGTTTTGATGTTTAATTTATACGTTAATTATAATTCCCGTAAGGATAAAGATTATAAAAAAAGAAAAAGATAACGATGACTCATTTTCTAAATTAAATGACACGCTGAGATATCACAAAAAAGGGATTCCAATTTATCAATATTAATCATCCCATATATAATTATTCCTGCATTGAACTTAACCCACCGTTTGGATTGAGAATAAACCCAACAATAAATTGGTATTGACTGGAATAACTTCTTTAACCTGTTTGATAGGCTTGAATAACCCTGTATAAGATGTTCCTAGATAAGCTGAGATAACCCTGGATAACCATTCCAAGCTAAGGGTAGAATTAAATTATTTCAGATTATTCCACCAAAAGAATATGTGGGTCCACTGTCAAATCAATTGTTATCACCTCTAATAAATCACATGTCAAATCAACTATAATTATTTTTTCACCTTTTATAAATCCTTATCCATACTTTATTCACATTTTATCCAAACATTCAAAAATTTATTCTTATATATACCAACGAGAATAATATAAAACACAATCAAACACAAAATCATTTTATCCTTATTTATATTCACTTATACTGAAATAAATGTATATAAAAAATAAATCATATTTTGTATCTAAATGGGGGGAGGCTATAAGTCTAACAATGGATAAGATAGAAATAGGATACGTTCACATCCGTATCCTATCCTATCCTAATAATTCAGATACGGGTATTAATTTTTGGATTCAGATCTTTTTGGATATGGGGATCAGACATAGGTATGTTTTGGATAAATGACATGTTTAAATATTAACACTAATTTGCTTAATGGAATGATATATTAGAGAAATATGAAATTAAAATTGAGATTTTAAGATATATTCTCTTTTCTTTATATTTGAAAATTTAATAGTCAATAATATAAGATTAACAAATATGAATAATATATAATTCAAACATGTATAATTTTATAACATGTCAAATATGAATTTCATATTTTTACAGATAATTGATAAGCCTAATTGAACCTTTCCTGTTTAAAGTTGAAAGTTGAACCGGAACCGTCCGATTAAAGGCCCCCACAAATCGACTGACTTTGACCGAGTCACTACGTTTACGTGTTGAGTATGGAATGAAATAAGATATTTTAAGAAATTTTAATCAAGAGCGAATCCATGTATATCTACATTCATCATTATTAATTCCTTTTAATTGTGCATATATGCACAGGATTTCCTTCCTATAATATCCTTCACTTCTTTCATTATATAAAGCCCCCCCAATCCACCCCAATCTTGCATTACTCTCCACATAACAACTCTTCCTCATTTCCTTCTCTAGTTCTCTGTAACACCCAAAGCTTTTACATGGCAAAATCAGTGTTCGTTGCCTTTGTTTTTGCGTTTCTCGTCATAGGTAAGTTTTGTTTTTCTTCGTAGTAGAGGTTATATGTGTTAAGTAACTAATGCATGTAAAGTTTTTACGTTTATATTGTTGGATTATAACAAGCTATTAATCACTTCACTTACATGACTATGTTTTCCATTGTTTTTTTTTTGGTCGATAAAACTAAAATTGCATTCCTCTTAGTATTTGATAAAATGTTCAAAAGTATAGGGTTACAAAATGATTCTAATTTACACATCTAATGACAGTATGAAGAGTTAGGTGTTCTCTCTGTTTATCCATCCCACCATTCTCCATTTCTCATGGATTAAAAATGAAACTCCCTGAACAAAGAGATGACAATGCTGCAAAACAATACATCAAACATTAGTAGCAAAGAGAGGAATCCAAATATAGATAAGTTGAGTTTGGAATCTGGTCACCCAATTGAGTTTGCCAACGCTTGCAAACATATCCCATCCTCAATACTCTCATGCTTAAAGACTGAGAATGTGCTATTGTGGGGTCGCGGAGTGTATCGTTATCTAGTAGACAGATTAAGGTAGCTGTTTGAGCATCCTTATCTGGGGCAAGGGTGATTGTGGAAGATATCTCATCTACGAACCTATCATAGCCAATTGATGAGGACCTCGTCCGCTCGTCCGATCCTCCTTTTTGTGTGTTTATTTGTGACAAAGAGTCTACTTTTTTTCAGAAAAAAGAAAAGAAAAGAAAAAAACACAAACATAATCACCTTAGCATTTCCTTAATGATAAATACGACACATTTTCACATTTAAAAACATTTTTCATTGTTTATTCCAAAAATATATAACTAACAAAAACTCAATGCTTCTCTCAATTTCAAACACGTCAGGCGTTAAATCAGCCACCTTCACATTCACCAACAACTGCCCCTACACAGTCTGGCCCGGGACGCTCTCAGGCTCGGGTTCACCCGCGCTATCGCAAACAGGCTTCCAACTCAACAACGGCGCCACGACATCCCTAGACGCTTCCCCGGGCTGGTCGGGCCGCTTCTGGGCTCGAACCCGTTGCGGATCCGACTCGTCCGGGAAATTCACATGCGCGACGGGCGATTGCGGTTCGGGCCAGGTCCAATGCAACGGCGCGGGAGGCGCACCCCCTGCAACCTTGGTCGAATTCACTCTTGGCAGTGGAGGGTCCCAGGACTTCTACGACACGAGCCTCGTCGACGGATACAACCTCCCGGTCTCGGTGGTCCCGCAAGGTGGGTCGGGGCCGTGTAAGACTACTAGCTGCCCCGTCGACGTTAACGGTCCGTGTCCGGCCGAACTGAAGGTCGTCGGTTCGGACGGGGCGACCGTGGCGTGTAAGAGCGCGTGCGAGGCGTTTGGGTCGCCGCAGTATTGCTGTACAGGGAGTTTTGGGACGCCGCAGACTTGTCCCCCGACGGACTACTCTAGGATTTTTAGTAACGCTTGTCCTCTCGCTTACAGTTATGCTTACGATGATTTGAGGGGCACTTTCACTTGTACGGGTGCGAATTACTTGATCACGTTTTGTCCTTGAGAATGGGATTGTTTGTTTGTTTTGGGGGAAGGGGGGGAGGGGGGGTATGGGTGGTTTATGAGGACGTAGAGAATGAATGGTTGTTTGTGATTTGGAGTAGGTTTGGTGTTTTTGGAGTTGTATTTTAGATAATAAAATGAAATATTATGTACTAAAATGAGATATTATGTACTGTCTGTTACTTGAAAAATATATGTCTGTATTGAGAAATAAAAAATTATGTGATGTTTGAATATCTGACCTATGAATACAAATATCAATGTATATGTTTATGTTATGAATGTGTGTGTTTTTCTCATAGATTGTTTGTATTCATTATTTTGTATGATTAATAATAATTATAAAAAATTTAAATAATCATTGTTTTATATATGATTCCTGAAACGGATGATAAGTCTTTAAATCTATATTTAATTTTTTTTTCTCTGTTGATATATATTACCCTTAGGATTATTTGCCTATTTATAAACTTGAATGAAAAACAAAAGAAATTAAATTTTTTTTTGCAAAAAGGAAAACAATGAAAATAAATCATTTTTCTTTGACTAATTTTTATATACATTGTTCGAGCAATGTGATAAAAGGAGATGGAATAATTTTTTTCATTTTTCCTAACATTCATTCTTTTGAAGAGGGAAAATATTTTCTATTTTTTTTAAGTAAGAGAAAATGCATAAAGATAAATGACAAAATTTTTTCCTTTATGATGTTTAGCGCTAACACTAGTATTTTGAGTGGTCAAACAGAAAATTTAACATTCACTCACTTTTCTTTATTTATCATGATGTACAGATATGCCTTAGAGACATTGGAAGGATTATTAAATTTTAAATATTAAGATTAATAATGTATAATAATAAGCGCCATATAAAAATGATGTTTATACTTCAAAAAAAAATATGAACCCATTTACAAGAAAGAATGAAATTAGCTCATGAAATATATACCCAATTAGAGTTGGAGGACTCAATTGGGTTGTATATAAAGATTGTGCTTAACAACACATACGGCCCTGTTTAGATCTGTGCTTGCGCAGATTCTACGTTTAAAAAGCTATATTTGCCCGGTCCTAGATAGGACTCTGACCTGATGGATACTTCGTCAAGTCAATTTTGGATCCACCTTGATCTGACCCAAACCCGATCCATTCGAGACACATGAAGTATTGAATCTTTGAGATTTGTTACATTCACATCATAAATATACAATTACATTGTATCGATATAACTATCTAGAAAGTTAACTAAATTGGTTTTAATATCTGTAAAATTAGAAAATCGTCACATGTTCCTATGTTATTAGAAAAAGATCATTTTAGTTCTTATCGTCACCCCAACTAATCATGTACATGATTAACCTTAACTACACATTGAAAGTTATTAGAATGCCCTCACTCCTTATTTTTGAAAATCGATACAGCTCATTAGAAACTTGTGAAAATTGAAAAATGTCCTTATAAAATCAGAAAATCACCTCAAATCCTATCTTATAAGGCAATATTTATTTTAGTCTCGATCGTTATTGAAACTAACCAGATATATGGTTGAATCTAACCATACGTGATAAATTATTGTAATATTATTTAAAATTTATTTAATAAATTATTTTTATACAATAACCATATTTGTGAATGACTTCAACGAGATTTATTAATTTATAGGGTTTTTTTTTATTTGCATAAGTTTTCGAGTTAAATTGATTTTTTTTTTTTACTGTTAGTGAGTATATCATAGCAAGAGAATTTATAAAAAACATTAGTGAATTTTTTATTATCAAAAGATTAAATTAAAATTTTCAGGTTTTATAGATATTTATTTAAATGTATTAATTGAAGTAATTTAATTCATGCGCTAAATTTATCGACCATAGGTACTTTCTTAGATATGTAATGATTGTTCGATTATTCAATTTTACGGGATTTAAAGGAGTTATATTGGTTTTTCAAAAAAAAAAAAATTCCATACTTGTCTGCCTCATTTGCTTTTTTGATTGGTTCTGCTTCATTTGTTTCCACGCCCAAACCCTCTCTTGGCCTCCACGAAATCAGTCTCCCCCAAAAAAATCTCCTTCGTCTGATTTCACTCCGACCGTCATCTCTACCGACCGACCGTCGTCTCCTCCGCCTGATTTCACGCAGAACCACCCTTCGTCATCATCTCCACCGTTCGACCCGTGTCTCCTCCGCCTGATTTCACGCCGACTCCAAGTTCATCATCATCTCCAGCGACCGACCTCCTCCTGCCGGTTCGAGGTCTCCTCCGTCGTCGACAACCCCTCATCTCTGTTTCTTTGGTAGGTCTTTTGGTTTCTTGAAATCTGATGTAGCTTTTGAAGTTTTAAAAACTGGATCACATAATTGTTAGGGCAGGGCAAGAATGGGATGAGGGTTTACAATTGAAATGGGAGTGAAGTGGTTTTAGGACCGATTCTTTTTTATTTATTTATTTATTTATTTTAAAGGCAGGAAGAAATGGGGATGAGGTGGTTTTAGAACTGATAAAATAAGGATGATGACATTTTTTTTAAACCTGAAACAATGAGAAAATTTTTTTTCATACGTCTTGCTTATTGATAAAACATTTGAGTAGAGTAGTTCTATTATAGAAGGATCCCTAACATGTGAGTGATGTGTGTGGTATGAAAAAGAACTCTTTACAGGACAAAATTTATGTGCCTGAATAAGTAGACAGTGGTTTAGGTAAAGGACATGTTTGATGGTTATTATGGAATCAATTACAATATCTCATCTACTGACGAAATGGTGACAAAAACATGAACAGACCAGGAAATAGACACCTTCTCTTGCCAATTTGGAGATGAAGAATATTATATGGTAGTCTACACAATACAAAAAAGAAAAAAATTGTCCGGCACTTTGTGGAAGCTGATCTCAAAATTTAAATTTCCAAACAGGTTTACTTAACTATAATCAAGGATATTTCAAGTTCAGATTCTAAAACCATGTCGAACACAATACATGGATTAAATTGTAGAATTAAACCTGCAGTAGGTGTTTTTCTTGAGAGTAATCTTCATGTCATTATTAAATAACAATACATTTGATGATAACAATACATAAATTGGAAATTTCACCTAAGTGAATTACTATTACCTACTTGATTCATTTTATTAATGGGATAAACAAATATCACCTTAAGAATTAAACATGTTTAATGTGAATTTGGTTTATGTATTTTGTCCATTAGATAATGTCTATGAATTTGAATCACGCATATAATAGATGAATGTAAATGTTGAGGCCTTATGTTTCTTTCATATTTTGCATTTCAGGTGCTATAGTAGGATTGAAAACTTCTTGAACGTATATTTGACTCTTGAAATAGGCATCAAAGAAGGTAAGTTACATATTAAAAAAAGATGATGCTTTACAAACATTTTGATATGTGTGAATAAGTTTTGTCCTTTATTTTTGGCATATGTAAATAACAATAACATCAGGCTTTCCAATATTTTGATATGTAAAATTTTTTTCTCATGTAAAAAAGGGTGACTACTTTTTTTGTGTAGAGAAAATACAGATTTTTTTTTCCTTCAAAGATTTATATTTTGTACTATCTGACAAGAATCAGTGACAGTGCATCGAATCTCATGATGAGTTCTTCACCAACCGTGTTCTTAAAGGGTACCATAAGAACCATGTAAAGGTAAGATATTTTCTTTTTTTCCTTCTTGCTACACTGTTTTGTTTGTTCATTGTAATTGTTCTATCTAACTTTTTCTTCAGTTTCTGTTAAGGCTATAACTTTAGGAAATTCATGAATCTATCCAAAATAAGGTTTTCACTCATGGTATGATTAATATTTCTTCCAAGTATGATAATGTTTAAGAAGGAAGAACCATGTGTACTCTTTTGATAGAGGATAATATCTGTTTTGAGCAGAATGCAAAGACACGGCAGTCTTAGTGTGGTGTGACAATACTAAAATTAATATTTAGCAACAAATTAAATGGATTTGGACCTCATAATTTCTGCTTCAGAAGTGATTTCAGTTAAGACTCATATTTCTGGATGGTGAACTATCTGCTCCGACCCTGGATCAGTCATTGTTCACGCGTGGCTGGAAATTTTGGATACCTCGCATCTGAATATTTTTGTACGGCTGCCTGAACTTTGTCTCTTGTTTTGATTTTTTTCAATATTTATTGTGGCTTCTTGTTTACTTATTACCATGAAATTGAACAAATCCTGATACACTTCTGCCCCTGTTAAGTGTTCTGGTTTTATATGTGCATTTTCTTTTTGGCTTGGTAAATGAATTCTATTGCTTTTTTTTTGAGTCAAGGTAGACAATGCTACCACTGTTTCATTGCTTTAATCGTAGTTACAAGTCTGAACATAAGAGTAACATAAAGATGAGACTAAAATACAACAAAATGATCAACTAGAAGGCGGGATAAAGGGAGGCCGGGGGGGGGGGGTGGAAGAAGAGCATTCTGCCAATCAACTGACTGACTATTCCTTGATGCGAAGTCAACCACCGACCAGCCCGATGGAGCAAAATGAATTCTATTGCTATAGAGAAAGGGACATTGGACATATTTCTATATAGGGACATTGGACATATTGCTATAGAGAAAATATGAATTCTATTGCTATACACCACTGCTCCTGTAGCTTCATTTGTGTAGTTGCATTGCTTTGGTTACACTACTAACAAGGGAGATTCATATGACATGTTCAGCTATTTGCAGCTTTGTGCTTTAGTATGTGAAAATAGCATTTATATCCATGTGCCTAGATATTTATATTAGTTTGTTTTCGAGGCTCAAGAATATCTCATACCATATCAACCATAGAATGAAAATAAATCCATCGTTTTTGTTTTAAAGGAACTCATTCTACAGGCCATCGGCTAGGCCTATTGTTCTAGAATCAATATTTGGTTGGTAAAAACAGAGTTAATATATTTCAGGAGTTGTTCTTATCAATTTGATATTGGATATCCAAATGTGTATACTGAATATATCCAAGTTTGCTTTCATATATGTCGTATTGGAGGTGTATTTTATTAACTCGCTCGAACGCGCATACACTAAAACTAGTGCCAAGATAAATCTACTGTGAGCTCATATATTTAACATATGGGTCAACTAATTGATAATAATTGATTTGACCCATGAGTCATTTTTATACTAGTGGAGTAGATTTAGTGAAATAATCCAGTTTTAGAGGGAGGTTGGAATTCTCATATATCTAACATAGCTTTACTCCTCTATTCCATGAAAAAAAACACATGTTTTGAGCTTATTCACCCAAATTTCAGTCTACGCCAATGTTATTCCTTTACCCAAAAAGGCTACTACTATTTATCTTAAAAAATGTGATAATGTGTATTTCAAGGAGATGTGATGCGTTCCAAACAGCCGCGATTGTGTGGTACAGGACATCGCCCCCTTTGGGTCTAACGCGTTGGAAAATTTGTTATAGGCTGGTTCGAGTGGGGTTTTAAATGTTAACCTGCAACTTGTTGAGGCCCATGTTGGCCCCATCTAATAACTAGCACTAGTATATGTTGGGATTTTAAGTCGTCCTATCTGAACCTTTATACAAAAAAAAGGGCAATGTACCAGATTTTCACAGTTAACGCCCGTGGTAAAAAAATAAAATAAAAATAATGATGTAATCTACTCTTATAGAAAAATCATTTAGCTCAAGCTCTAAAGCTTCTTGACAAAACTATAAAAAAGCGGATCAAATAGTACTTTTTGTTGTGTGTAGTAATATTAGGGGAAATTTGAAAGTTACTAATTCCAGGGGATTGGGAAAAAAAATGGTTTTTTCAGAGTTTGGTGAGGTTTCGGCTGTTTACTTTAACCTTTGACCTTCCTCCCGTTGGGATGGAAAATTAAAAGTTATTCTTAGGTAAGTTAGGTTCATGACTATCATAATATAACTAATGATAAAATGATTTTTGTGTTTTTGTTGTGATTTGAATTATTCTCGTTGAAAAATGCAATAATAAATTTTTTTTGTTTGAATAATGTGTAGATAAATATTTATAAAAGGTGAAAAAATGATGATAATGAATTTAACGGTTAATTTATAAGAGGTGGTGACAGTTAATTTGATAGTGTGTTCACATTTTTATAACTTGACTAAAATGGAATAATTTACATTCAGGGGACGGATGAAATCTATATATCAATTTATATCAGTTTATTTTGACATACAGATTCTCATTTATTTCAGTCATATAACATCCCCCTGGGTCATTCCTCCCCTAATTTTCCAACCAAACATGCCATAAGAATCAGTCCTCTCCATCTGCGCATGCATTGTACATGTATGAATTCCAACCTTACAGGAGCACAAGACCCTACAAATGACCAAAACAAAAAATGACAATTTTGAAGGCAAAAACAAAAAATGCATAGCACGATTGAACCTTTTATTTCAAATTACAATAGCAAATGTCCTGGTAGAGTTACCAGTTACCTCAATAAATCTACTATGACAGCACACATTTATTTTTTAATAAAAGTTTTACAAACACACACAATGATATAAATTATATGGGCCAAACACACCACTACAATTTACTCAACGCCCAGCTTCTACGGATAAAACAACGTTTTTGTCTGAAGTACAGCATTCGGTGCTTTCTCCAAGTAGGGTTTCATTCTCTTCTGGATTATTTATAGCCCACGGATGGCCCTGAAACACATTCATCCCCTCCAGTTCTATTGCTACTTCCCTCATCGTGGGCCTTTCTTCCCCTACAATGCTCAGGCATTTTTGAGCAAGCTTGCAAACTTCAAGTATCAAATCCATCCTTCTTTCATTCACAATCTGATGATCTAAAACTTCTGAAAGTCGGCCTTCACTCATGGAAGACAAGACAACATTAACTAAGGTTTTCACTTCATTTCCCTGATGAAAAATCGCCGTCTTTCGTGCGAGGAGCTCTAACAGAACAACTCCAAAGCTGTAAACATCACTTTTATCAGTCAATTGGCCTGTTAGAAAGTACTCAGGATCCAAGTAACCCCGTGTACCTTGAACAAAAGTCGCGAACTGATCAGTATCTTTTGATGTCAGCTTTGAAGCTCCAAAATCGGATACTTTAACCATATGGTTTTTATCCAAGAGGATGTTTGCGGACTTGACATCTCCATGGAGTATTGGTGGGGAAGCATCCCAGTGTAGATAGGCAAGCGCAGATGCAGCTTCTGTAGCTATTCTCAAGCATTCATTCAAGTGTAGTTGTCCTTCGCCGTGTATAAGGTTGAATAGGCTCCCATTGCTGATAAATTCATAGACTAGCATGGGAACCTCAATTTCTGCACAAAAACCCAATAGCTTGACCACATGTTTATGGTTGATTTGAGAAAGAATAAATATCTCATTTGCAAATTGCTCGTTCTGTATCTCATTGTTTGCTACCATAGACTTCTTAATTGCCACGACTCGAGTGTCTGGTAGAATTCCCTTAAAAACCATACCCTGCCCACCTTGGCCAAGGATATTTTTCTCATCGAATTTGTTTGTAGCTATCACGAGCTCGTCTTTACTATAAATCTTGAAGGTAGCATTTGGATTTGCAGAGATTAGTTGCTCCAGATGTTTCCCACCATTCTTTTGATAGAATTTCTCTTTGAGAATGGTGAGCTTTCTTGTTTGTATACCCAAATAAATCCAAGAACCAATGAGAAGCAAAATGAATGGGATGCCTATTCCTGCATAAATCCATTTATAAATTGTATGTACAGTTGTTAAATGAAAGATAGGAGTTTACCCCAAAACACTAATTAATGAGAGAGACTCCATACATGGAATGGAGATAACACTGAACAGATGGAATAAAATAAAAAAGGGCAATTTGTAAAATGGTTTTTTATTTTTAAGTCCCCATAAACCATTGTATTTAGTGATTGATCTCTCACTTCTTCGTATTTTGGTTTTAGTCTCCAGATTTAAATGATAATTCCTTTTTAGTCACTGAGAGGGATCTATCCTTAAATTATTTGATTTTTTTTTACTAAAACCAAAATGCAAAGAAGTGAGAGATTGATCACTAAATACGATGATTTATGAAGACTTAAAAATAAAAAACCCTTTCTAAAATAACTCCAATTTTTTAAATATTTATGAAAATAGTCTTGCCCAGTGAATATTAGCATTAAATGGGCCTGGATTAGGTCAGTGCTAACTAATTTTTTTTAAAATGTATAAATGAAGCCTTCATCGCATGTGGGCACGAAACTAAATACGCCGAACAATGATTTTTTAAAAAAAGAATTTAAAATTGAGGTAGATTTATAAATCACACCTTCTTTATAGCTGAAGGAGTGATTTATGTATAACCCCTACTTTATAACTTTATAACTAGAGGAATGATTTATATATCACTTCGCCATTATATAATAAGGAGGCGTGATATGTAAATTGTCTCTTCACTTTTAAATTTTTTTTAAAAAAAACATTACACTTATATACTAAATTTTTTTATTGATTTAAGGAGGAGCAATTTATAAATCATGCGCGGTGATATATAAATCACATTTCTACCGTATTTTGGCATTTTGGAATGATTTATAAATCATGCATCTAGTTTTAAATTTTTTTTAAATCTGCACTAGGACACTCTGAGTTTCTTCCTATAAGAGAAGTGGTATATATACCACATCTCCTTTATAAAAATAAATAAATAAATAAGCGTCAACACTGACTTGGTCCGTGACCATTTTGTGCTAATATCACCAGGCTGGTTATTTTTGCATATATTAAAAAAATTAAGTTTATTATTGCAAAATTGCCTTACAAAATTCAACTATAATGGAATGGGAGATTTACCTAGAGTCACCGGGACTACTGGAAATGGACTTTTGCATTCAAACAGCGTGAGATCATTACTATGCTTTCCTTTTGGACACTCGCAACTGTAGTTTCCTTGTGTGTTCGTGCAGAGTCCTCTACATGGGAAGTCAACTTTGTTCTGGCATTCATCAATATCTGGTATGCAATGCAATAACCATATTCAATCAAAATACACGTTGTTGTCAATTAATTACTTTCATCGTGAAGAGAGAGAGAGAGAGAGAGAGAGAGAGAGAGAGATGATACCTTGACATCCTCCATGAAGATAAGGGTTACCCTCGTAACCAAAGCTGCAATTGCAACGATAACCGGGGCCGTTGGTGGAGTCATAGCAGTTACTGTTCTCGCTGACACAAGCGTGGTCAGAGTTGGGTGCCCTTTTAGCCTCTTCGCAAGTCTGATTACCAATAGCCCACTCCAGCATCAATGGAGCACTACCATTATTATTCTTTTCATAAAATTCGCTTGAGAGATCCGAAAGGCCATGGAACTCGAACCAATTCAGATCAGCAAGGAAGGCATAGCTGCACGGGTTAAACGCAGAGACATTTGTGTGATTGTTGTAGCTTTCTATCAAAATATCTATTTCCTTGACCCCCTTTGGAATGGACGTCTGGCAGCACCCGATCCCATTGCATGATCCATTGGTCACCATGCTCGGGTCCTCACAAACGGAGGTGCACCCAGTTTCGAAGACTGTAACATTGCCGGGTTTCCCGATGTAGGCGTAGGTGTCGCAGCCGAGCACGGTGAACTTGTTCTGGGTGTGGGAGAAGGTAAAGGGGCTACCATTGTGTAGCTTGAAAGACACCGGGTCGTCGAAAATCTGAAACCCGGTTCTGTTGTAGCAGTCCCGAGCAATGTATTGATTGACGACCACCTCTCCAGTTGAGAGAGAGATGTTTGTTATGTCAATGTTGCCACCAGAGATATAGGGGACGAACCCGCCGTGATCAGTACTGTTGCAATCGATGCGGAAGCCTTCCCTGGAGCAATTTTCACCGATCCCGAATGGGTAGGGGATGCCGATATCGCCGCATTTATCTTGGCAGCCGGGCTTTACTTGGAAGGCCATCACCAGTGTTGTTACCAGTAGGAACTGAAGCAACAACACTCCCAAGATCATCATCTTTTGAGTTTGTGTGCGTAATGAGTGGTGATTAATGTTGATTTGCTTGGGTAGGGATGGAGAAACTGTGAAGCCTCCTTTTGTAGATCGAGTTCAGGATTAGGTATAGTGAAAGTCTTCTTTTAGTCTTTTGAAATACAATACAATATGGCAGCGACATCAATAAACAACACTTCTGTAGTCAACTTGGTATAGACGTGCATGTTAAACGGGTGAGATGCATCCCGTGAACCATTGAGTCTTTGAACGCAAGTTGCGTCCGAGACCCATCGGGTTGAGGGCACGTCTGTCTGGGTGTCACGCCTTCTGTCGCTCCGTGGCATCATCCCCATCCAATGGCGGGGCTCGTTCCGGATGCGGATGTTGGCCCTCCGTTCCCCGTGGGCGGTCGGCTGAAACCCAAGGTCTATTACGAGTCACGGCACGGCATGCAGTGACTTGAGAGGCAGAGTCCCTACCACTCGCGTCGGATGCCTTGCCTGGCCGCGCCCACCGCCAATCTCACCAAAGAAAACGAAACCAAAACCTTGGATTTCAATCTCACCAAATAACTTGAGTCCGGCCCGAGCCCAACCCGAACCCGAGAGTGAGCCCGGGTTCAACCTGAACCCGCAGGTTGAGGTCGGGTTCGAGCTCGGATTCGGGTTGGATTCTGTGCAATGCGCGCTAAAGCAGAACCCCACCTAAAGCTGATCCGATGGCAGCGACATCAATATGACATGTCCCCTCGTTTGGCGGGGTGGACGAGATGCATCCATCCCTCGTGAACGTCCCAGGTTCGAACCTAGTTAAAACCTTTCGGGGTGAAAAAAATGGGCCTCGTACCCCGTTGTTGTCCTTGCCCCTAGTGGGCCTTGCTACAAAAAAAAAAAAAAAAAAAAAACTTGGTATAGACGTGCATGTTAAACGGGTGAGCAAGAGATGTTTTAATTTTCCCCTCAATATATGTATATATTGAGGATAACCTTTCATCAATCATTTATACGTTATTTTCACCAAACTCGATTTGACTACAAGTCAGCTCCATCTCCACTTGGTAATAAAGTGATGCATCTCAAAAAATAAATAAAAAATAAGAGAAAGTGATGTATCGTGTGCCATGGGCAGTTAGAGAAAGAAATTAGATACTATTTAAATTGCAACCGAGGTCTTCTTAATTTGCACATGCATCACGTGTGATCTTCACTCGGTCAATTGTTCTTAGATGAAGCTAGCTAGCAAAAGACATTTTTTAAGTTAATATAAAAGATGAAACACTTGTAAATAACTATAGTTATCTAAAGTTAATAAAAGCTACTAATCAAATAAATGTAGTTCTCCGTGATATCAAGTTCCTACCATGCGAAGTCGATCAAATTTGTAGTTCTCTATATATAGTTCTTTGTGATACAGAGTTCTTACCATGTGATATAAAGTTTCTACCATATTAATTTCAAATTCAGTTAATGAAATCGCGGTAACATATCTACATTTTAATTTCCTTAAAAGAAAAAGTTTATACCATGTGTGATTACTTGGACAAACGTCTAACATTACACCTGTAAGGGGAGCGAAATAGAGGAGGAATATGATGGAATATGAACAAATAAGCCGAAAAACCTGTTTTCTATGTGAGAAATATGTGGATACAATGTCATATATGAAAATAAATTGATATTAATCCATTGAAATTGTGTAATTCCACCACATCTATTCCACTTGTATAAGTGGGGCCCACATGTCAAATCATGTAGAGGCTCACATCTTATATCATTCCTTTGCATTTTATAATTCTTTATCACATCTTATTTATCATTTATTCATAATTTCTCAATCGTCAACCAAACAAAAACTATAATATTATGTTTCTTAACAAGAATAACTAAAAATACGATCTAACATAAAATAATTTATTCATATTATATAGTGGAATAATTTTCTCTCTTCTATCACTACTCAAATGAGGGCTAGGATACGGATCATAGTTTTTTCTATGACAAGCTCATCCTACCTTTTATCCTTGAAGATCAATTATTTTCATAGCTAGCTTCAAGGAACAACATATGAGTCCCGCATGCACTGACATGGCGGAAGGGACGCCCACTCCCTTACGGGAGGTCAAGTGGTCGATCGACTCGTCGGCCTCAAGAAAAAGAAAATATGGTGTTAGTCCCTTTAGGAACTAGTGTTTTTGGGCTCTCATGCCCAAGTTATTGCAAACCTTCTGAGCTAGTTATTCACAGTTTAGTGACATGTATCTGTATGCTCTGATACAGAGCCTTTGTACCCCAAAAATAAAAAAAAGGGAACTGTGAAGCCTCCCTTTTGTAGAAGTGGGTTCAGGTCCAATAAAGTACGATCAATTGGCTATATTATTATTATTATTATTATTATTATTATTATCATTATTGTGTAATATACAAGTTGCCAGAGAATTAGTGAACTACACATTTGTGGCCAATTTAATTAAGTGTTGGTTGACAGGAAGTTATTATCTCCACAGGCGAGGATGAGATCGGGCATCGGGCTTACCTGATAGCACGGTTAAGGCTACCGCCTAAGGTGGATCTTACCCAAATTTTTTATATCTTAAAAAAATACATATTTGTGGTCAACTCACTTCGGGCTTTGTTCTCTAAAAAAAAATATATAAATAAACATAGTAATAGGCGTGTTGATTGAGTGAGAAACAATGTTTTAAAAATCTCATCCAGAACCCGATTAATCTCTCCGCCTAGGCATCTATTCCGCAATGCTTATCGCTTAGCTGCTTTTCTGATTAATCCCTTACCCCCCGTTTGGATAGCGAAATTGAGTTATTCTGGATAGATAACTATGCTAGTATAGATAACAAATCTACAAGGATAAGAAATTTTATGTTTATTTGTGTTTTTTTTATTCTCATTGGAAAATGTAAGAATAAAAGTTGAGTTGTTTGGTTGATAAAGAATAAAATATAAATAAAATGTAAAAAAGTTGATTTGACATGTGAGCCATTTGATGTATAAGAGATGTTGATAGGTGATTTAATGTGATAAGGTGTAAAAATTTGATTTGACATGTGAGTCCATGGGAATAGATAAAGTTAGTATAGCTTATCTTAGGGGTTACTTAGAATTGTTATACTCTCTTATACTCATTTAAATTGGCTTAGTGATACCAAGTTATACCCTGCAAACAAACAACCATTTTTCTTATCCATTCTTATATCATCCTTATACTACCCTTATACTCGTTTATTCCGTTTACCAAATGGGGGGTAAATGTCTAATATGCTATTAAAATAACTTATATATTATATGTCTATTAATTAATTTTTTATGATATATATATGTATTATGTTTATATTATTAATTTTGTTTTGATGTTACTTTGTCATTATTTTGTAGTTTAAGATTTTTATAATTTTAATATTTATATGTATATGTGTTATATTTATTATTACACAAAGTGATTGATTAATCTCTGATTAATTTTCGCTTAATTTATTAATCCGTAGTCCATTCTCAACCGCCTGACTAACGCCTAGCGCTTTTTACAATATTGATGAAAAAGAGATGTTGTTCTATGGCCCGATGAAGATCGAGTTATTATTAGGTTTTTGAAGTCATAGATTAATGGGAGGAATTTTAGTAAGGTAATTAAAGTAGTCAGAAAATTTTCTGGTGCACGTCCAAGTGCCACAAATTCATGTCATTCATTTATGGGTTGTGATTGTAGATTTTACTATGCAACACCTCATAATCCAAACTTCACATACATGGAATATTGATTCTCAGTAACAATAATATAGCTAGATTCCGTAACTGGTATCCCGCTTGTGGGTAATCTTCATCCCCTGATCCCAGGGGACCAAGAGTTGATTTATTGGAGTCAACCCATTCATTTGCTTTTCTACTCTAGATTTATTTTAGATCAATTTGTTATATATTGTGAAGTCTGATGATATGCGTAAATGATTGTAAGCGCTACGCATGGTCGGATGGGGATCGAACTCTGGTGTGTTCCGTGAACGTATGTAAGGTTTGTTAAACCATGTAAATTTTTGTGTCTTTGCTTTCGTTTTGTTTGTTTATTCATTCGATTAATTGTATCCCAAGATCTAAAAACCCTAACACTATTTTCATATGAATTGACAACTTGATTAATTTCTACATATTATATGGTGTAATCCCTTGTTACACACTTAAGACTATAACGAATGTGTTCGAATATCACCAAACTCAAATTTTAAATATATCAAACATCACCATCACACATGGTAACAACGTGATGTATCATCTGCGGTAGGCAATTTAGAGAAGAGATTAAATGCAATTTGCAGCTGATCGAATCTTCTTTGCAGATGCATCATGGCCTCATGGGTGATCTTTATTCGGTCAATTTTTCTTATATGAATCTAGCAAAACCATGATCATTTCAAGTTGATAAAAGGTTAGAGAGTATATCTCCAGATATATCACTCTCTAAAATCCCCTAATTTACTATGAAAAGATTGAAAAACACATCTCCAACACAGTACTCCCTAAATATTTTCACAATTATGATAGCAGAGAAAGCAAAAGGAAATGGAGGTGTTCATATCATAGTCACAAAGTTCATTTCATATATAGCACACGCCGGTTAATTATTTCGATTCGATACGAGCGTGTGAAATTGTAAATAATAGGAAATATGTATGATAGAAGTATTAATATAATTAAACTATTTTTAATATGTCATTATTATAAGAAATATATTACAATATAATAAACTTTTTCAGTTACTTTATTTATTTCCTAATATACATTAATACTAGTTATCATACACCTACCAAATGCATGTGGACTTACATGTATAAGATGTAACTATAATATTTATATAATATATATCGAAAGAATTTTTTGTGGGATTGAGACAAACAGGTGGAAGTAACCTTCCCAGCTCGACTGTAAAGTAAGTCACGAAAGTCCATCCGATATAAAATAAAAATAAAAATGATAAAAATAAATATTTATATAATATAGTATAGGTGATTTTTTTTAATTTTTTATGCAAGGTATGCACACTACCACAATTTTATTAAACTGAGGCATGTGCCTTTCCTTGACGCAAACCGCGTTAATATAAACGAAATATTAATATTGAACATTTCAAAAAGCTCATTCCATTTAACATATATATAAGGAAATACATTTATATACCATATAATATATGTATTTTTAATATTATAATAAAAATAACATAAAATCTTTTTGGAATCCAATTGAGATATTTAATGAGTATCTTTAATTTTAAATTATTAAAATTTAATATATTTTTTATATAATTGATTTAAATTTGTGTTTGAGATCTTTAAATATATTTATGATTCATCAAAATCTAATTTGAAATATTAAATTTTAAATAAATAGAATATTAGTAACTTTTAAATTTATGTGAGACTAAAAATGGAAATGATAAGTAAATAATAATTTAACATTCTTAAGAATATTAGATCGAAAAGATCGGTAATTCATATTACACAATACAAGACAACGGGCACATCGAAACTGTCTTCTAATTATGTTAAATTTTTCCTTAAAAAGGGGATACAATAAAAATATCCTTATATTTTAGGATCTATTAAAAAGAGTTAATATTTTTTAAAGAAAATAATAGAAAATAAAATGAAATCTCACCAAATTAGTTACAAATAAAATAAATAAAAGTGAAAGAAAAATAGATATGTTTCACCAACAATTATTTAGGAAATAGTTTCATTCCAATTATTATTCTATTGTGCTCTACCACCAACAACTTTCCAGTTTCGATCCATACAAGAAATTTCCCATGCATTAAATAGATTCAATTTTCCAATAATTGAGGAAAACAGAAGTTTCCATTTCCTTGCCTATACCATGTCAGCAAAATCTATCTCGCTTAGCCTTCTTCATCTATAACTATCACCTCCAAATATGAGTAAAACATAACAAATCAAGCACATCATAAGAGCTTCTTTAAATTTCTTGTCTACCATGGCCAATGTCGTTATGTCCCTTCCACCATCCCATGAAAAGATGGTCACCGTCCTCAGCATCGACGGTGGTGGCATTAGGGGCATCATCCTTGGAACCAGCCTCGCTTTTCTCGAATCCAAACTCCAAGTATTTAAATCATGACAAATATACCTGTAATAATTTTGATCAAACTTATGACGTGATGTGAGACATTGTAGGAACTGAATAGAAAGAATGCGAAACTTGCAGACTACTTTGATGTGATTGCCGGAACGAGCACAGGTGGTTTAGTGACTGCGATGATGACCGCCCCCAACAAAGGCAACCGCCCTCTTTATGCGCAAAGGATATCATCAACTTCTACCTTGAACACTGCCCCAAGATCTTTCCGCAGAAAAGGTGCATATATTCTTCTTAATTTATACACATATGCATACATGCATGCATGTTGTATTATTAATAATACTATTGAATCTTTTGTTGTGTATTATTAATAATACTATTGAAAATACTTGCATTCATTGGTGCGACGAGTACTCGGCGAGACTCGTCTGGACAAGATGCTTACGAACGTTGTCATCCCTTCATTCGACATCAAGCTTCTCCAGCCAACTATCTTCACTACTCATAATGTAAGATGCAAAGGTTGGCCATAGCCAACTCAATTTTACATTTTTTTTTGTCTATATGATAATATCTATATTTTATAATGTATATGTTTTTTTTTATGTTTTTATGTAAATAATCTTTGTCTGAAATTATTTTAAACATAAAAATTTTGAATTTAATATGTTGTGTCAATATACTGTTGTGAAAATATTATTTATATACAATTTTTTATCAATCACAATTTCAATTTGTATATGTTTTGATTTTTTTAAAAAATAGTATAACTCATCTAATGAGATATATAATTTTAAAAAATATGAAGTAAATACATCAATGAGTTGTATAAATCCATTTATAAAAAAATAAATTTTTTTGTGGTATATCTATACCTCATTAATGTGGGTATATGATGCTATAGAGGCATATGAGACTGAAATTAGAGTTGAAAAGAGGACAGAAGATTTAAATAAATATTTTATTTTCCGAGAATAACCAAATTTTTGTCAGGAGTAAAAGTTTTATTAAAAACTGTTTTGTCATTTTTTTCATATGCGAAAATAGGCGAAAGCGAGACCTCTCAAGAACCCTTTAATTTCGGATGTATGCATAAGCACCTCTGCAGCACCGACGTACCTACCAGCTCACCAATTCAAGGTCAGCGACAAAAAATTGGGGACTAGCAAGGTCTACAATCTCATCGATGGCGGTGTTTGTGCAAACAATCCTGTAAGACATGCTTTCATAGAAGTTTAATTGAGAAAAAAATAACAAAATCTTAACATACACAAATAATTGATTTTTTGCAGACATTGTTGGCTATCGGTGAGGTCATGAAGGAGATGTTACAAAACAAATCAGACGACTGCGGGAAGTTCCTGGTGATCTCCCTCGGCACGGGTTCTGCAAAGGGAGAAGGTAAGTACGACGCCGACATGGCCGCCAAATGGGGACTCTTTGGGTGGATCTACAACCATGGCTCTACTCCACTCATCGACTCCTTCAGCCAATCGAGCGACGACATGGTCGACATTCATGCTTCCCTACTGTTCCAGGCCCTCCATTGTGAGCAACACTATTTGAGGATCCAAGTGAGTTGAACATTGTAACTCATATAATTATACAAACTTGATGACCCCACTTTGTTAAACCTAATAATGTTTTTTGTAATGTAGGATGAGATGTTGACGGGCTATGCGTCTTCGGTGGATGTGGCGACGATGAAGAACTTGAAAGAGCTTGTGAGAGTGGGTGAGGATCTGCTGAACAAGCCGGTGTCACGGGTGAATCTGGATACGGGAGTGTATGAGCCCGTTGAAGGGGAGGGCACCAACGGAGAAGCATTGACTCGTTTCGCTAAGATCTTATCCGATGAGAGGAAACTCAGACAAGGCAATGCTAGTACTGCTTGATCTGTGCTTTGTGTTTATTATTATGAGCATAGAGGAGCAAGTCCTCATTGTACAACTTTTTTTTTAATGGCCGACCAATTTGAGAGTCAATAACAGTCTGTCTTCACATTTAATTCAGGGAACAAGAAATATATAGTTATGGTTTAATAGCATAGAACACCGATACAGAGAAGGTTGGTTATGTTGAATTAATACAATGTATGGGACTTACCATTTGCATTGAACGTTTGTATTGTACATGTCTAAAAGAAACTTAGATTTCTTCCTCATGGTGATCTACCACATAGTAAAACTTCATCACCAGCAGGAACGGAGCTCAAGGGTGTAGGGTATTATATATACACACACACACAGACACACACACACAGAGGGGTGGAGTTTACCATTCATAGACAAGGTGGATTGTCTAATGTGGTGGGATCGGAAATAAATGGGGTTAACCGTCCACTTTTTAGTATTACAGAGACAGATTTTATATTTATGAGAGTAAATATATACAAAATAAAATAAAATAAAATAAATATATTTTGATCTTTCTAAATTTTATTATGTAAAATTTTCAAAATATTAATGGCATAAATGGTATATATTTGTGCCAAATAACAATTATAATATTTGCAATGCCCGTCTTGAAGTCAAACGGTTTAAAGTATCTAGATTTAGGTTTAAAGTATCTCATTTTTTCCCCAAGCGACCTAAAATCCGTCGTCTCCTTCTCCCTTTTCTTCTTCATTCGTCCAAGATTTAATTGAGATCATCGAATTAATTTCACAGGTAAGATTTTTCAATGGCGGATCGCCTATTCTATCTTCAATTTCTCTTCTTCTTTAGGGGGCCTTTGGTAGCAAGGTTTAAGAGTGATTATGTTTTTTAATTAAACAAAAAGCTCAAACTGTGTTATCAAATGAGTTTTAAGAAACAGACTTAAACAAACAGGGATTGCATATGCGGTTTATATTTTTATTTATTTATACTGTGTTATTCAATACGCCTGCTTCAATGGTTTCTTTGGTTGCCTAGGTACACAATTCTAAGAAAAGTAGAGATGATGGTTCGTGTTCACCATCTCCCACGTGAACAGATTCTTCTTTTTGAAGAGGTATATTTAAATTCATCCTTATGCATGCCCGCGGTTGTTTGTCCATCTTACAATCTCCTTGACTTTGTTCTTAGTCTTATTTGCATACCCTCATTGACCGGAGTATTTGTCTAGAGTGTACTTAAAGGATATTCTGAGTTTGTTTTGTGGGTGGTCTGCATAGTAGAATCAATTAGATCGAGTTGGATTAGTAAGTGTAGGAGATAGTTTTGAGTTCAACATTCATATTTTTGCAAATGTATTATGATAAATTGTTATAATGTATTGTGGAGTCGTTAAAATCATCACTTCGGGCATTTCATAAATTCATAGTCCATACCTTATGGAGCCATAAACATGTGCGTCCATGGATTACAATACATCACTCTCTATGCCCTCAAATTTAAAACTTTGTGAAAAACAGCCTGAGCTTCTGAATTCATTCTTGATATATGAAAGGGAATATATGCTCCATCCGATAGTCTTAGGTATTGACACTACATTTAAATCCTTTTTTTTTTGTCGTTGAGGTGGGGGTTTACCACTATATTTTCTTTTTCCATAAAAACTAGGATAGACATCGTTATAAACAGAAAGCAGAACAAAGAGAGAAAATACAAGGATTGAAGTCTTTTACCCCACAACCAATACACGCTCTCTAGTAAACCTACAAAGTCATCCTCGATACAAGATTGACACCATAATTTAATGAATGCTCTGTCTTTGTCTGAGTGGGATTGCTTTATTAACTGAAGAGACCACAATGTATCCATCTTACATAGAAACCATTGATTGGAATACATAAAAAATATATGAACTTTAAAATTGAAAGCACAGTTTTGAAACTAATTTTTATTGACCCACTCTGATCTAAACATGTCTCTGGCTATGAATTGCATCATTCTCTGTGCCATGGACTAAAATATGTGAAAACAAGCTGTCAGTCCTTTTCCCCCCCCTGATATTCAAAGTTGTAGCCCGCAGCTTCTCTTGTAGAATTATAGTTGTGGTATATGAGTAATGACAAACTTGGAAAACGGATTTATTATGAAAAGATTCATTGTTCCGGTCCCACTTAACCTAATTGTTATTTGAACAAAAAGATCACAATGACCATACAGTAAATGCCAGTTTCCCTGGAGACGATTAAGGGGGACCCTGCGGTTGCGCCGGGGAAGACTGGGCACCCTCCATTGACGACTGTTACTAGCTCTCGGGACATGGTAAGGGACGAGCGGATGGTGGCATCTCCATGGAGAATTTTTTGGAAGCTCACCGGGGATCACAGCTCCGTGCTTGGTGAAGTGGAGCAAAATTTGTGCGTAAGAAGCAAGGGGGGCTCGGAGTTCTTAACTTGCACACAATGAATATAGCCCTCCTCTCTAAATGGTGCTGGAATTCGGTGAGCAATCCTGAGGCTCAGTGGGTGCGCTTATTCAAAGAATGCTATGCGATTGAGGGAGGGACGAGGAGCCAGGTTCTGGAACTTGTCCAGTAGCATTCACAGCTGTGTAATAGTTTCTTCAAGGACTGGCCAACGTTTGCAGAGGGACTGAGACGCTAGGCGATGGTTTATACTTCAGCTTTTGGGATGATCGGTGGTGCGTCGATCGCCCTCTTCGTGTTATGTATCGCAGTCTGGCGGGGAGAGCGCTACTCCCCGCGGGGCGAGTGTGAGACTTTTGGCAAGAGGGAGGTCCAAGCGGCTCCTTGGATACGCAAATGAGAAGGGGGCTATGGGAGGAGGAAATTGTACATTTTTCGGAGCTAGCTCCTGGCATTGCTACAACCATTCAGACCGATCGAGTTGGCGGAGGACACAGTGACCTGGTCCGGCGGCAAAGGTGCCTTTGAAGGTGAAGTGCTTTAGTTGGTTATTGTTGCAGGAGAGGCTCGTCATGAGGGTCTATTGCGTGATATGGAGACCGGTGGAGGAGACTACAGAATGATTGCCCACTATGTCTTGGGTATGGGTAAGCGGAATCGCTCAAACATCTTTTTTGTCTATGCCCGGTGGGGTCGTGTCTTTGGGCCTTATTAGTGGACATTTCGGGGAAGCCTTTGCAAGTGCTGTCGTTGCAAGAACTGTGGGAGGCACCACGATGAATGAAACCAAAGGACAACAGGAGTAAGGCGGGGGTGATTTGGCTCTCCCTTATCTCGGTGGGCACTTGAGCTATTTGGAGAGTGAGAAATGCGGTGGTCTTTGTGATTTTCTATTTTGAGAACCTTTGAGAATTGATGTGCCAGTTTATCGCGGATTGGGGCACAAATGTTGGGGGTGTCACGAGCGTACAAATTGGCGATAATAGGATAAGCATCATGGATTAGCTGAGCTTGGATTTATTTAAGTAGAAGCTTTTTCCATCCGTTTCATGGTTGTCTTGCTTGTCATTTTTTTCTGTGTTTTTTTGTTTTTTTTTTCTTTTTCTATTTTTCACCCCCTTTGAGCATTGCCTATTTGAAAACCATTTTGAAATAGAAAATTACCACATTTTCTGTGTGTGTGTGTGTGTGTGTGTGTGTGTATATATATATATAGTGAAATGATAAGATGCGGTCAACATACCCCCCTTCATCTACAGGCGGGTATACTCTCATTACCATCCAATTAAAATAAGTAACCCAGGAAATCACATATATCCCCATGAATCGTGATCCATTTTTTTTCTCCACATGATCTCTCATTTCTCTTGTGATTTTTTTATGGACCATTTTCTCACCTTCCGATTAAATGCACCCCCCCAAATGTATGATTATTACAAGGTGATCACATATTAATAGGATATATATATATATATATATATAAATTGTCTTCGAACACTAATTTGTCTTCTATTCATAGTCCATGCTACATGTTGTCAACCATTAAGCTAAGTTCTTTGGAAGATCAATAATTTTTGACAAATGAACCGAAAAAATGTTATTCCACGCGTGTCAACTCATATAGTCCTTCATGATTTACTTCTCACTATGAAGATAAAGGCCATAGAGATCCAGACTTAAGGCGGCGGTTCCAGCTCATGAGCTGGAGCTTATAGCAGCACAATTGAGCATTCTCATTTAGCCTAAACAGAGCAAAATCATAAATTTTCAATGAGAACTCCCCCGTCTCAAGGGTTGGAAACTTGGAATGTACATTCAGATGGCTCATAATCTGACACTCGTGCTCAATATGGTGCCCTCATTCTATATTCAAATTGTGCATATCTATATCAAGGGCGAATCCATATCTACATTCATTATTAATTCCTTAGTTGTCCATGTCTACATTCAAGAGCGAATCCATATCTACATTCGTTATTAATTCCTTAGTTGTGCATAGCTGCACAGGGATTTCCTTTCATAACCTTGTCATGTTTCGGTACATATAGCTAGGTTTGTTAACGGATCGGGTTCAGGTCAGTTCCGGAGTTGACCCCGATCCGATTATACGTCTAACATATTGATGCAGCACGATCATGGACCATTCAATCAATGTTGAGGACCACCATATGGAGGATTCTGGATGATTTGTATTTTTAGTATTTTAGTTTTATTTATTAGGATTTATTTTTATTTGTTTTAATTACTAACAATTGCAAAGACCTCCCAATTCTCTATTATTTCATCCGAAGTAGTAGATTATTGAATCTCAACACCCTGACATTCTTTTGAAGAATCAACATCGTTGTTGGAGCCTACCGATTTCGTTCTTTTGAACGAATCCGTAGAAGAGCGTGATTACACGCTGCATCAGTTGGTATCAGAGCCAAGTTGCGACTACCACCGCGAACCGCCGCTACCGTCGAGCGCCGCCGCCGTCGAGAGCCACTGCCTCCGAGCCCCGCCGCCGCCGAACAGTCGTCGTCGCTGCTGCTATCCGGCACAGCCACCTCTTCTGTCGAGAGTTGCCGCGTGCCGCTGTCATCGTCGTCGCCACTGCCACTGGTGAATTCATATCTCATTTATCTATCCTTTTCCTATATTTTATCCCAAAAAAAAAAAATACATTCCCTTCATCTCGAGAGAGAAAAAAAAATTACTCCACCCCGTACAAACCCCAGATCCCACCGACCATCTCCTCTTAATTTCATAAAAAAAAATTACATTTAACCCCTCATAGCCAAGTTTTCCTTCCAAAACACCCATCCCCCCAAATATTTCTTTTCATTCCAATCCAATATATATATATTTTTTTAAAAAATTCTATGATCACCGGAGACCGAATGGATACAAAAGTTGATTTGTTGAATGACCATAAAGCCATCAAATCAAAATTCAGTGGAACACGTCATCAGCTGCTCGGACTTCATCACCAAATCATTCAACCAAACTCGAGGACGAGTTTTTCTGAAGAGGGAGAGAATGATGTAGCACGATCATGGATCATTCAATCAATGTTGAGAACCACTGTATGGAGGATTCTGGATGATTTGTATTTTTAGTATTTTAGTTTTATTTGTTAAGATTTATTTTTATTTGTTTTAATTACTATATTTAGATTTGAATTTCAAATCATTATTTGAATTCAAATTTGAATTTTAGTTAGGATTAGATAAAGATTTGTTAAATTTGTTTGTTAGTTTACAGATTTAGATAATTAGTTGAGATCCTAGTTTGTTAGGATTCTCTTCTATAAATTAGCATGTAAACTGACAATTAAGAGATTAGTGATTATTTGAAGTTTATTTATTTTATCTATTGTATTTTGTTAGGAGTACTAACATTTACATAGGAATACCAAATTTCTGGCATTTCTTAGGAAATCAACAGATATTTGAAGCCCAACATCTCTGATATCCTTCTATTGAAGAATCAACAGCTTTGTTGGAGCCTGCAGATCTCGCATCCCTGAAGGTCGATCGAGTCAGCAGAAGAGCGTGACCCATCATGCTGCATCACATACCCGATCCGATTTGGATTTGACCCGTTGGACCTGAACATACCAACGGGTCAGGTCTGGATTCACTCCAACTTGATCCTATGAACTCGAAACTCGACTGTTTTATTATTAAAATATATTGTTAAGATTCAGTTAGTACTAAAATTTTGTGACAATTTATGGATTTATGGCAGTCTTTCAGTAATAACTTGATCTTATCTCTAAATATATACCTTAAAAAGAATACAACCATTTTAAAAATAAATGTGCAAACACTGGTATTCAATGTGATACCCGGTGTGCGTCACCTCTCCCTTATTCCCTCGCCTTTTTTTCACCCTTTTATTCTGTTGAAAATATGGAAAAAATATCCTACAATACATGTGTATTTTTTATTTATTTTCAAAGTCAATGCCAAAAATGACTAAGCATCGATAAAATGAAAAGCAATACAGAAATACCATAACCACAACTGGTCCAGGTCCGGGTCCTGATCTAGATTTTCAAGGATTCATCGAGTCCTTTGTTGGATTTGGGTTTGTCTGGTCCTGCCGCGGGTTGGGTACGAGTCTAACTTGATTCGGTCTAGACCCAATCCATTTACATGCATATATATAGCTCTCCTAATGCACACAAATCTTGCATTAATACTCTCTACTTAGCAACTCCCCTAATGACTTTTAATATGTTATATCTTGAGATGATAAGATTCAAATCCAATGGTTACAAATATCTAACTATTATTAAACCTAACCTGTACCCTTAAAATATGTCATCTCCTGTATGTCCGCATGTATTGGTAACAACTTGCTGTATCATATGTCAATGTGTACGACAGTAAACAGTTTTATAATCAAGCGGCCGCCTGTCTTTTCCCGGGTGGTTGGGGCCTTACTTTCCTTCTTATTATAACTAAGTAAAAGATTTGATTTTAAAAATATAAATATATTAATTATAATAATGTTATGTGAATCTATTTCGAATTATTTGGAATTTTGAACGTGTAGACGGACGACAGTAAAAGAAATTGGAGGGAGCTATTGTGACAATTAAGATCTGAAATCCGGATAAGTCCAACTTTTTAAAAAATGCTGTTAATCAAAACTTGGATTTTGAAATGGTTGTAGACCAATTAGAAAAAGATTCAATGAAAATCAGATATGAAAATGAATTCCAACCTCATAGCTGACTAGAACAACACAAGGTACAAGAAGACATAGCATACATGCACTTTTAATTTGAAGTTACCAAACCGAGATACTACGATATCACAACTCTACAACAGGCAAGAGCACGCACATATTAATTAAGAAAAATATACAACAAGCACATATAAGGACATAGAAATTAAGAATTCCACACACACCACGTACTACAGCGCTGAATGCTCAACGCCCTGCGTCTATGGATAAAACTGCACGCGATTCAGAAGTGTAGCAGTCGTAGCTTTCGCCGTCACGGAGGGTTTCAGTCTCTTCTGGATTATTTATAACCCACGGATGGTTCTGAACCACGGTCTGGTTATAAAACACAGTCAGCCCCGCCAGCTCCATTGCTACTTCCTTCATCGTAGGCCTTTCTGCTCCTGCAACGTTGACGCATCTTTTAGCAAGCTTGCAAACTTCAATGATCAAATCCATTCTCCCTTCATTTACCACTTGGGCCCCGTTTGGTTCGTGGTAATTTGGGATGGAATTTAATTCCATGTGAGATTATCAGGAATGTGCATAAAATCAAGTGTTTGGTTGATGGTAATCTTGATGATAATTGTGGGCCCCACTGGAATTAAAATCCATCTATGTGGGAAAATAGGGTGGAATCAGATTCTTACCCTTTGTAGTGGTAATCTTACATTCCACATGGAATCTTAAATTAGATTACTATTGTGCCATTTAAAAATGAATGAAATTACTATATATATCCCTTCTAAAATATGTAGTTTTTTTTTATTATTTAATTAAAAAATCTGTTATAATTCTTATATGTGATGTAAAAAATCTTAACCGTTATTAATTTAGATATTTAATGTATGTTTTTAAATTTAGTTTTGATTTTTATATGTGATGGAGTTAGATATTATTTTAATTAGTTTTTAAGAGAGTTTATAAATATTCAACTGATAAGATTATTATTATTATATGTTTAATTATATAATTGGTTATTTTATTTATTTGTATTAATTAAATATTTATAAAAGTATTTATAAAAAATTAATAATTTTTTCTAATATTGTGATATGGATAAGAAATAAATTTTGCAAGTATATATAATAGTAAGGGTATTTTAAACATTTAAATCAAATTCCTTTTCATTTTCCATGTATGAACCAAACAATGGAAAATGATTACAAAGAAAATTCCACTGACGAACCAAACAGTCTGATGGAATCAAGATTCATGGTAAACTGATTCCTGATAAACTGATTCCTGGTAAAGTAATTCCACCAAAAAGAATGACACGAACCAAACGGGGCCTTGATGATCTAAAACATCGACAAGTCGGTCTTCTTTCATGGAAGACAAGACAACATTAGCTAAGTTAATCTCTTTATTTCCTTGGCGAAAAACTGCTGTCTTCCTTGCCAGGAGCTCCAACAGAATGACCCCAAAACTGTAAACATCACTTCTGTCAGTTAGTATCCCTCTTTGAAAGTACTCTGGATCCAAGTAGCCCCGTGTACCTTGAACAAAGGTTGCGAACTGATCTGTGTCTTTGGGAGTCAGCTTTGAAGTTCCAAAATCAGATACCTTTGTCATGAGGTTCTCATCCAAAAGGATGTTTGAAGACTTGACATCTCCATGGAGGATTGGTGGGAAAGCATCCCAGTGTAGATAGGCAAGCGCAGATGCAGCTTCTGTGGCGATTCTCAAGCATTCACTCAAGCACAATCGTCCTTCGCGATGTATAAGGTTGAATAGACTACCGTTGCTGATATATTCGTAGACCAACATGGGAACCTCAACCTCTGCACAATAACCCAATAGCTTCACCACATTTTTGTGGTTGACTTGAGACAGAATGAATATCTCATTTGCAAATTGCTTATTCTGCATTTCATCATCATCGCTTACAATGGATTTTTTAATGGCCACGACTCGGTTGTCTCACAAAACTCCTTTAAAAACCATGCCTTGTCCTCCCTGGCCAAGAATGTTTTTCTCGTCAAATTTGTCGGTAGCCATCAGGAGCTCTTCTTTATTAAAGATCTTGAAGGCAACATTTGGATTTGCAGCAAGTAGTTGCTCCAGATGTTTCCCACCATTTTTTTGATAGTATTTCTCTTTGAGAACGTTGAGCTCTCTTGTTTGGATTCCCAAATAAATCCAAGAACCAATGAGAATCAAAAGCAGTGGGATGCCTATTCCTGCATGAATCGATATATTTATCAAAATATATACATTTTTATGAAAGATTAGAGTTTATCCATAAAAATTGTAATGCAATATGAGATAAACTTAGAGGTGTCTATTGACCTGCTGGATAGAATTTGGCTATTCAACACCGTATCTAAAAATTATATCGATTGATCTGTAGATCCAGAAGAATGAATTCGGATATATCCATATCAGGATATTAACCGGACACATATATCATTATTCACATTCAGTTGAAATTCATGTGCAGATGCATATATATATATATATAGAGGGCCGATTACCTGCGGCGAACGGCAGGTGCGGCGTCGATCGTGGGCCGTCGATCACGGGTCCATCGCATCGGACGGTCGGATGCGATTCACGTCGACCGTTGGATGCGATGGACCCGCGATCGAACGGCCCACGTCGCCGCCGCACCTGCCGTTCGCCGCACGTAATCGCCCCCGTGTATATATATATATATATATATATATATATATATATATATATATATATATATATATATATATATATATATGTCTTGTTATATTTAATTGGATGTGGATATGGATCTAGAAACATTTTACCAATAATACAGATGTTTGGTTAGATGATAAAAACAAGTTGATTAAAAATTAGATTAAAGATGCCTGTTTTCGGTGATATTTCTATTCTTTTATTTTTTTTATATAAATTAAATATTATTGAATATGTAACCTTTTTTTGGTTTTTTTTTCTTCTTTTGATCCTTATGTGTTGTACAATTTGATATTTAATATATTATTAAATCGTTATAATATTGTCCACTGTTGCTTAAAAGTAAATTAAAATGGGTTAATGATGTTTTGATTGTATTTCTTGAAAGATCAACGACAAAGTGTTTTTCTTCTTAAAAAAAAGGTAAATTTTTTTTTTTTCAAAAATCACATATCGGTTCTCCAACCAGTACGTTGACATCCCAGCTAGTTAAAATCAAACTCCATAAAAAGCATGAATAGAAGGAAAAAAAAAAAATTTACAGTCAGAGACCTATATGAAATATTCAACTATATATATGGCAAGGGAGATTTACCAACAGCCACCGGTACTATTGGAAATTGACTTTTGCATTCATACACCTTGGGATCAACACTATGCTTTCCTTTTGGACACTCGCAGTTGTAACTTCCTTGTTTATTCGTGCATATCCCACTACATGGGAAGACAACTTTGTCCTTGCACTCATCAATGTCTGCCAATCAAGATAAACGGTTATTAATTACATGCTTCACGAAAACAGAGAAAGAGATGTTATAATATATACCTTGACATCCTCCCTCAAGATAAGGGTTACCCTCATAGCCAGAGCTGCAATTGCAACGATAACCGGGGGCGTTGTTGGAGTCATAGCAGTAACTGTTCTTGCTGACACAAGCATAGTCAGAGTTGGGTGCCCTTTGAGCTTCTTCACAGGTCTGATTACCAATAGCCCACTCCAGCACCAGTGGAGCCTCACCATTATGCTTGTCGTAAAATTCTCCGGAGAAATCCGAAAGGCCATGGAACGTGAACCAGTTCCGATCAGCGAGGAAGGCGTAGCTGCACGGGCTGAATCCAATGACCCCCGAGTAATTGTTGTAGCTGTCTATCTGGATGACGAAGTCCTTTAGCCCTTTCGGGATGGACGTCTGGCAGCACCCGATCCCATTGCAAGATCCATTGCTCACCATGTTCGGGTTCTCACAGACGGAGTAGCACCCGGTTAGGAACTCTGTAAGGTTGCCGCGTTTCCTGATTGTGGCATCGGTGTCGCAGCCCAGCACGGTGAACGTGTTCTGGGTGCTGGAGAAGGTGTAAGGGCCGCCCCACAGTGAGTAACCAGTCCTTGTGTGGTCTGATTTGTTGTAGCAGTGTTGAGCAATGTATTGAGTGACGCCCATCTCTCCAGCTGAGAAGGACATGTACCTTGAGTAGATGTCTGTGCCACCAAGGTAGGGGAGAAACTGGCCGTCTTCGGTACGGTTGCAATCGAGGTCGAAGCCTTCGCGGAAGCAGCCTTCGCCGATGCCGAATGGGTATGGGATGCTGAAATTGCCGCATTTGTCTTGGCAGCCGGGCATCGCTTGGGAGGCAACGAGTGTTACCAGTAGGAATTGGAGTAACGACACTCCCAAGACCATCATTTTTTTTGAGTTTGTGTATGTAGTGGTTGTTGGTTATTGTTGATTTGCTTGGGAAGGGTCTCCCTTTTGTAGAAGTCGAGTTTGGGATTAGGTGTAAGTGTATATTTGACTTTTCGTTTTTTGAGTAGGATGACTTTTAATCAAGTCGTCTTTTTTTTATATAAAAAGTAACTAACTTGAGCCTTCCCTTATGAAGTATTAGCTGGGAGAGAACCAATGTCAAAACCTCAGTGGAGTTAGACCGATTCATTTTTAAGGATGCGTTTTGTTCCAAGATTGTAAAATTTATTTTATGTAAAAATTAGATTTAAAATTAATTTTGTAGAAAGTTGTCTCTCCGTAACTTTTGAAAAACTTAAGTTTTGAACATTTATTTTTATAGAAATCTGTAGTTTTTTATCCTAATTTTTTTTTGTTTGAAAACGGGTTTGAGATAAACAGCTTCCTCCAATTCAAAAGTTGTCCAAACCCGTTTCCAAACGGGGCATAAGATTGTAAACCGAGCTTTGAAAAAGTCGACTAACATCCCCATTTTCATAAAGGATGATCAATGATCAAATACTGGAGACAACAATCTTTTAAAAAAATGACCTAAGATGAGTTGACAATGTAACAATTACATATTATTTGGCTAAGATGTATAATTAATTTTTTGTTCAATCTATCTTTGTTGATGTATTGAGAAAAATGTTAGATACACATAACCTCATTTACAACTTTTCTTTTGTTGTCTCCACGTGTTTTGATTTTTCGAAATAAGATTTCATCTGATCTAATTAGATGCATATTTTAAGAAAATGAAATATATATTATAGCGAATTGTATGACAATGTTTATAAAGTGTACAAGTCACCTAACAAGATATAATAACTGCAAGTGTCTCACAAGATATATGGCAAATTGCAATTCGGGTTATGTGTTAATAACGCCCATGTATTAGATACTTTTGTTCTGTTTTGTGCTTGAGAGAGGGTGTCTCCGGTGCTAGTCGAGGATGCAGGGCAGCCTGAACTTCTCATCCACCCTCTCTATTGGTGTGTGTCTAATCATCCCCTTTCATTTTTAGCACTTTGTAAATATTGGAATCTCAATATCAATAAATTTTTTTATTTTTTATTTATATCGGAGGGACTCCCGTGACTGATCTTATGATCGAACTGGGAAGACTACCTCCGCCTCTAAAAAAAAATCAATAAAATTTAACATTAACAATAAGAAAAAGACATATTATTTGGCTTAATCCCTGGTGGCACTCGGATCTTTCCATTTTCATTGACTAAATTAATGAATGTGCTTCCCATATTTTCAGATGATAGAAATTGGGTCTTTTTAGTGTCCCCCTCTCCCCCACAGATATAATTAAGCTTTCAATCATTTAGGCTTATCATCACCAAACACGAATTAAATAGCCGTAACCATCTCCACTTGGTAACAACGTGATGTATCATCTATTCATCTGTCAGATGCAATTTAGGGAAAAGAAATTAAATACAATTTGCAGCTGAGGTCTTCCATGCAGATGCATGATGGGTTGACCATCTTTACTTTGGCCAGTTATTAGATGAAGTAAGTAAAACCAAGATGCATAAAAATAAAAACCTTGTATGGTCCCTTTTCAATACCCACATGTTTTGAATTTTTGTTATCTAACAAGGTGTGCTTTTATAAAAAAAAAATATATACTTCATGAATTACATGAAATTGTTTATTAAAAATGTGAAAATATTTAACAAGGCACATTGAGTGTATGATGCGAACGAGATATATAAAACTCATGTTACGACTAGAAATAAGGATTATATATAATAGCGCTCAGCTCACTTTTAAGTTGATAAAAGGTGAAACACTTGTAGAAAAATATAATACTAATTAATTGAAACACAACCAATTAGACTTTATTCAAATATAACTGTGGCTGTAGAAAGACAACACACAGTGGTTCTCCGTGATATATATTAAGCTCCTACCATATGTAGGATTAGTAGGGCATCATCTAACATTGACCATTTTATTGGATTCTTAGATAAAATGCAACCGATCTAATTAATTAATTATTGTATTAGTTATATGATAGAGATGTTAAAATAACGGAAGATCACCCGTTATTTCGACACAGAGGAAGAGACAAGAGTGAGAGATTTTTCGAATTGATGACTTGGCCTTCGCTGACAAAGTCTCTGGAGTCTGGACGGATTACTTTGTCAAAAAATGATTTATAAAATGGGAATGTCGGGATCCAGTGTTCTGATATCATTGTTGCGCAAACAATACTCCGGAAGACATCAATGAAATCAGAGATCTATATAACAACACACACCGAGAATAACATAACCTGGACAAAATATGATAGTGCAAGAGATATATGCTTTTCCATGGCCAGATGAAAATCGGGTTACTAATAGGTTTTCGAAGTCATTTTCAGCCTATTACGTAACAACTAATAAGAGAAAGATCATGACACTTTTTGTAAAGTTTTACTCTTACATAGTAGCAATACAAATTTGATTACCAATCAAAAAAAAAAAAAAAAAAAAACCAATAAGAGAAAGAGTCTGGGAAAGAAATCACTTTAATATTAACTAGGTCTCCATCTCAACAACCCTACTCAGTGACTCCAATCAACATGTTTTCTAGTGCTAATCCCAATCAGTGACCCCAACCCTAGATAGAAACCACTTTAATAATAACTTGGCCTCCATCAGCCTCTATACTAATGCTTGAATACATTTAGAAAATAATATAATCATCTCGGAATTTTTTTGGTATGATTTACCAATATGGGCCACCTGACGAAAAGCCGGGTTGGTTCATGTAATTCTCCCTTTTAAATTTTGTTTATATGGAAAGGGGGGTCGCGAGGTGGTTGGAGTTGTTGTTGGGGGGTCCACCCTGTGATTTCTAGCAACACTATTTGCATTTCACCCCTCTTTTCATTTTTCTCTCCTTTCTCTCCCTTGTCTCTTTTGTGAGACTTCAGACTAATTGTAATTTTTTCTGGGTTATAAAAAGTCTAATGTTTTCTTTAAAAAACAAACAATTTACCAATATACACATCTAATATATGGAATATGACATTAACATAATATTTACCGTACACAAACATTATCTAGATTTTCTAACTGAGACTTCCGCCTCTGATTTTGTTAATTATTTCTAAGATTGTGGATCATCTTCTTCCCCTCCCCAGTGACAAGATCAGATTTATTGCAGTCAACCTATTCATTTCTATTGCAGTCAACCTATTCATTTCTATTTTCAGATGAATTCATAGATTTGTTTTTTTGAATGATGGGAGAATTGACAACTTAATTTCTACACATTGTAACCCGATCTATACTTGATTAAGCTGAGTTTGGATGTGGATTGAAACACTGAGATTCTTAGAAGCTTGTATTTGAAACTTAACTTTTGAAAAAAATTATTTTATTAGATTTTCAATCGCGAGATTTTTTATCTTAAAAAGAAGATGATTTGAAAATTTAAACATTGAAAATATATTTGAATTTATGTTTGGGAATTTTTTACTTTTTAAATACAGAATTTACCCAAATACAGGCCTAAAATTACTGGCATTCCAATCATTTCATATTATAGAAATTAAATCTTTTTATTGTTTTTCCCCTCATATTGATAAACCTTTCAATCATTTACTTTGTCATCACCAAATTAACTCGAACGATTTAAATATCAGTTAACCCCATCTCCAATTGGTAACAACGTACCGTATCATTTGCCTTGGTCAATTAGAGAAAGAAACTAAATGCAAATGAGGTCTTATTTGCATATATATTGACTTACTAGGTCAATTGATAAAAGGTAGAAGAGCATCTCCAAATTAGTTTCCAAACCCTCCTCATTCATTATGAAAAGGTTGAAAAGGATAACTGGGCATTGCACTTGAAAATGAGGAAAAAGAATTAGTGAGAGATTCCTTTACTCACCATAAAAAAGTGAGATTCTACAACTCATATTAGACTTTAATTATTCAAATATAATTGAAGTTCTTTGTGATATAACGTTCCTACAATGTGTGATAAGTATTTTTTATATCGGATGAACCATGTGGTTGATGTTATAGTCAAACTAAAAAGACTACCTTTACCTATTTAATCCGGTCCCACATAATTTTTTTCCAATAATTGCGAATAAACAAGTGGGTAAGTCAGCGTCAAGACTCGTACTCAAGACCTACCACCCTTAATACTGGTAAACCCTGAACCCTTGTTGTATGGCCAATGGGGACTCAATGTGTGTGATAAGTTGCTCAGACATTGACCCATTTTATTGTATTCTTAAGTAAACTGCATCACATTAAATAGTAATTAATTACGATCTGTAATTAAATATATGTATTAGTTATACGATTGATATGTTAAAATAATGGATGTCATCCATGCATCATATCCGATTTTCGGCACAAAGAGACAGGAGTGAGAGACTTCGACGACTTCGACTTGTCCAACAACCACATCGCCTTGGCTGTATGGTTTTACATAAGTCTACAAACGATCGTTTTCACAAAATGAATTATAAAATTGGAAATTATAATCACGTTCTTTATGCGACTTTCTCTGGTCAAATATAGATTGTTGGCAAATTTCTAAACATTAACCGTAGATTTATTTAATGGCACATCTAAATCCGTCCCCAATTTTATTTGAAAAAATAATCTTTTGCACATGACCTTAAATGGATTTGAGAACATAAGGTCTATTTAAATTTTAATTTATTCGATTTACATACCCTTTAATCTTGCACACCTATCACAAAATTCACATTATATGCGGTTCGTGTGAAACACATATATACATTCCTTATCGAGGTGTATGTGTCGATAAAAAAAAAATTATCAGCTCACTAAAGCATATGCATCTCACTAAGCTATATGTTTTTTTTTTGTCGATGCATATACCTCGATAAAGGATATACATACGTGATTCGTACGGACCGCATATTATCATTTCACTACCCACACAAAAGATGCTTCTATTTACATCTCTTGAATATGTTTGCACATGGCCTAAATGGATTTGAGAACATAAGATCCATTTAAATTTTAATTTGTTCAATTTACATACCCCTTAATTTTGCACACCCTTCACAAAATTCACAATAATATGCACTATTCTCATGCTCAAAATTATAAACTTGCATTTATCGTGCGTTAGAGAGAAGACGAGAAGGAAGTGATGGACGACCAACGAAGAGCAATGGTAATCTGACAAGAAGATTGTGATGCAGCGAGAAGAAGTTGTGATTCACTTGTACGGGGAGGTGATCACAAATGGTTCCAACCACCATGTCATAGGCCTCTTGGGATAAATCAACCACAGTTAGGGTGTGTTTGTGTCACATGGAAAGTGAGAGAAAATAAAAAAAATTCTGTTGACCATCCAAAAACCTAGTGTTTGTGCCAAACCAATAAAGGGAAAAATTATATTATTTTATTTTCAACTTTTCAAAATTTTTAATTAATTTGTTAAAATGTTAATTAAAACCATATAATTATACACATTTATTTTTTAAATTAAAGATTTGTGAAATTCAATAAGATAGATTATATGAATCTCTCACAAACAATATTTTCTTATTTTCTGTCATTATATTGTTTTTCTTATTTTCTGTCATTTTTATTTATACACATTTTTTATTTTTCATCACTTTCATAACAGACACAAACAACCATTTTTATTTTCCATCACTTTCCATTATAGGCACAAACATCATATAAACTGGTCAAATGAAAAATGTTTTTTTTTCCTTCACTTTCCATTTGACTCAAATTTCTTCACTTTCCTTCATTTTTTTCTTTGAGATTATGCACAAATACACCCTTAGCCCCCGTTTGGAACGGGGATAATTTTTATTCTAGGGTATAGATTTATCCAAGCATAAATGAGTATAAATAAGGATAAAGTGATTTTGTGTTTGGTTGTATTTTGAATTATTCTCATTGGTAAACATAAGAATAAATGTTTTGTTGTTTGGGTAAAATGTGAATAAAGTATGGATAAGGATTTATAAAAGGTAAAAAAGTAATGATAGTTGATTTGACATGTGATTTATAAGAGGTGATGACAGTTGATTTGACAGTAGACCCACTTATTCTTTAGGTGGAATAACCTAGGATAACTTTTATTCTAGGGGTTGATTGGAAATCCTATACCACTTTATCAAGGTTTATTCTGACATAATTTATCTGGGGTAAACAAACACCCCCAAATACTTATCCGAGGTTATCCGGGATTATCCGGGGGGTTATACTCGTTTCAAACGGGGGGTTAGGTTTGTTGGATGCAGATGCCATAAAAGACAGATACTCGTTTGACCCAAGAACTCGGAGGGAGAGTAATAAATTGACTTTCTTGGAGATATTTGTGACCTCTTGTGAAGTGTCAGAGACAACAAATTACAAGATAAACAGGACAAAAAATGATAATTTTGAAGACAAACAAAAGACATTAGCACGACTGCACTATATATAGTTCAAATTACAAGATAATATTCTGGTGATTTACCACAATAAATCTACTGGGAGCTCACATATATTTTTATTAAAAAAATTGTATTACAGACACATGTAATGATTTAAATTTATGGGCCAAACATACCACAACAGTTTGCTCAACGCCCTGCCTCTATGGATAAAACATAGCTTTTATCCGAAGTATAACATTCATTGCTTTCTCCAAGAAGGGTTTCAGTCTCTTCGGGATTATTTAAAACACATGAATGGTTCTGAAACACAGTCATCCCCTCCAGTTCAATAGCTACTTCTCTCATTGTGGGCCTTTCTTCCCCTACAATGCTGAGGCATCTTTTAGCGAGCTTGCAAACATCAAGTATCAAATCCATCCTTCTTTCATTTACAATCTGATGATATAAAATTTCTGAAAGTCGGCCTTCTCTCATGGAAGACAAGACAACATCCACTAAGTTTTCCACTTCATTTCCCTGGTGAAAAATTGCCATCTTTTGTGCGAGGAGCTCCAACAGAACGACTCCAAAGCTGTAAACATCGCTTTTGTCAGTCAATTGCCCTGTTTGAAAGTACTCTGGATCTAGGTAGCCCCGTGTACCTTGAACAAACGTTGCAAATTGATCTGTATCTTTCGGTGTCAACTTTGAAGCTCCAAAATCGGATACCTTAACCATATGCTTATTATCCAAGAGGATGTTTGAAGACTTGACGTCTCCATGGAGAATTTGTGGGGAAGCATCCCAGTGTAGATAAGCGAGCGCAGATGCAGCTTCTGTGGCAATTCTCAAGCATTCATTCAAGCATAGTTGTTTTTCACTATGTATAAGGTTGAATAGGCTCCCATTACTGATAAATTCATAAACTAACATGGGAATCTCAACCTCCGCACAATAACCCAATAGCTTCACCACATTTTTGTGGTTGACTTGAGAGAGAATGAATATCTCATTTGCAAATTGCTTGTTTTGCATCTCATCATCTACTACCGTGGACTTTTTAATTGCCACGACTCGATTGTCTTGTAGAACTCCCTTAAAAACCATGCCCTGTCCTCCTTGGCCAAGGATGTGTTTCTCGTCAAATTTGTTGGTAGCCATCTCCAGCTCTTCTTTATCAAAGATCTTGAAGGCTGCATTTGGATTTGCGGAGAGGAGTTGCTCCAAATGTTTTCCACCATTTTTTTTATAGAATTTTTTTTTGAGAATGGTGAGCTTTCTTGTTTGGATTCCCAAGTAGATCCAAGAGCCAATGAGAATCAAAATGACTGGGATGCCTACTCCTGCACGAATCAATTGATTAGAATATATACATATTTTTTTTTATGAAATGAAGATGGGACTTTCCCGTAAAAGTTGTGATATGAGATAAAATCCATACATGAAAAGGAGATGACACTTAATAGATGGACTAAATTAACAAAATGGACAGAAATTCACATATTTGAAATATCAACAATATGGAAAGGGAGATTTTCCTTTCCATATTGTTTTTTCCCCTCTTTTGTTTTTTCCTTCTCCTACTCTCCTTCTCATTTTCTCTCCCTCCTCATTTCTTCTTGCATTTGAGACAAAATTAAAACTACTGTAATTTTTTTAAAATATTATATGATCTACCTTTTTTGAATATGGAAAGGGAGATTTACCAAGAGCGACAGGCACTACTAATGGAACTTTGCATTCATACAGCTTGGGATCATCACTATACTTTCCTTTAGGACACTCGCAACTGTAACTTCCTTGTGTGTTCGTGCAAATCCCTCTGCATGGGAAGGCAACTTTGTCCTTGCACTCATCAATGTCTGCAGCCAATCAACGCAACCATATTCAATCACAATACACGATGTTGTACATGCTTCATGAAAAAAGAGAAATTGAATGATACCTTGACATCCCCCCTCAAGATAAGGGTTACCCTGGTAACCAGTAGTGCAGTTGCAACGATAACCGGGGCCGTTGGTGGAGTCATAGCAGTAGCTGTTATGGCTGACACAGGCATAGTCGGAGCCGGGTTTGGGCCTTTTAGCTTCTTCGCAAGTCCGATTACCAATAGCCCAATCCAGCACCAAATTAGCTCTACCCTTGTGCATTTCGTAGAATCCTCTGGTGAGATCTGGAAGGCCATTGAAACTGAACCATTTCCGATCAGCCAGAAAGGCGTAGCTGCACGGGTTAAAATCATACAGTTGAGTGATTGTGGTAGCTGTTTATGTCGATCTCTATTTTCTTGAGCCCTTTTGGGATGGACGTTTGGCAGCACCCGAACCCATTGCATGATCCATTGGTCACCATGCTTCGGTTCTCACAGACGGACTCGCACCCAGTTCGGAACTCGGTAACATTGCCACGGGTTTTCTGGATGGAGGCGTAGGTGTCACAGCCCAGCATTGTGAATATGTTCTGGGTGTTAGAGAAGATGTAAGGGCCATGAGTACGTAGCGAGAAACTCGTCCCGTCGTATTCCTCCTGAGACCCGGTTTTGTTGTAGCAGTCACGAGCAATGTGTTGTTTCACGCCCAGCTCTCCAGCTGAGAGAGAGATGTATCTTTTTGGATGTTGCCGCGAGAGATGTAAGGAACAAACCCGCCGTTATCAGTGGTGTTGCAATCGATGCCGAAGCCTTCCCTGAAGCAATCTTCACCAATGCCGAATGGATAGAGGATGCTAATATTCCCGCATTTATCTGGGCAGCCGGGCTTTTTTGTTTGGGAGACCACGAGTGGTAGGAATTGAAGTAACAACACTCCAAAGACCATCTTCATGATTTTGTTTAGGTGGTGGGTGTTGATTAATGTTGATTTGCTACGAAAGAGAACTGTGAAGCCTCCCTTTTTGTAGAAGTGGGTTCAGGATTTAGTATGGTCAATTGATTCTTATTATTATTATTATTTATTGTGTAATACAAGTTAATTGCCAGCGAATTAGTGAACGGCATATTAGTGGTCAACTAACTATAGGCGTGTTGCTCACCGAAAAAAAAAATGTAATAGGAGTTTGAATGAGTGATGAGCAACAGATGCTATTCTGTGGCCCGACAAAAGTTGGGTTACTATTAGGTTTTTGAAGTCTTTTTTTTAACTTGGATAATGTTACATATAGTCTCTTTTTCAACCCCCAATTATAATTTATACTTATTTAATTTTTTTAAAATAGTATAATCTAATAAATTGTATAGATACATTAATAGAAAATATGAAAATTTTCTATTAATGCATATATTTCGTCAATTAATTTTTATTTTTGCTTAATTAATTGAAATATATGTTTTAATGATTTTCTATCAACGCATGTGAGACTGGAATCTGGGTTGAAAAAAAATAATAACAACATTCAATAACTTGGTCAGTTTGTCTATGTCTCAACAACTCTGTTTACTCGGTTTTTCTGCGTGTTTAGGTGAATAAATTAAAATACGCGAGTATCAAAAGAATCTCTCTCACTTTAAATTTTAGATGGTTATCCCCGATGGATGGAATGTTAGTGCCATGTATGCATATGCCATTTGGGACACTTTTATTTTTGTTGAAAAGATAGATAAAAGTATCAAAAGAATCAATAGAAAAACAAATAAAGAAAATTACAGAGATTTTTATATGTGGGGATCTTAAAATCAAGCATATGCCATCTTATGATAAATCATTACCTTGATATATTTTCATCATTAATGTGGACCAATATAACATTTAAAATTTCAAAACTAATATTACGTGCATATGAAACAACCCCCTTCTCCTCCCCACCCGTACGTCACTCATTTATTGTAGATCTATATTCCGATGAATTGACAACTTGATTAATTTCTACATATTATATGGTGTAATCCTTGGTTGCACATGAATTTGTTCCAATATCACCAAACTCGATTTAAATAGTAGCCAACACCATCTCCACTTGGTAAAAACGTAATGAAT
>CM060863.1:3304412-3365492 GCA_030737845.1 Acorus calamus | reverse complement strand
CCCCCCCCCCCGCAGACATAATTAAGCTTTCAATCATTTAGGTTTATCATCACCAAACACGAATTAAAAATATCAGCCGTAACCATCTCCACTTGGTAACAACGTGATGTATCATCTCTCGTAGGCAATTTAGGGAAAAGAAATTAAATGCAATTTGCAGCTGAGGTCTTCCATGCAAATGCATCATGGGTTGACCATCTTTACTTTGGTTAGTTCTGGGATGAAGATAGTAAAACCAAAATGTATAAAAGTAAAAACCTTGTATGATCCTTTTTCAGTATCTACATGTTTTGAATTTTTTTTAAATTATATATTTAATCTAATAAAATATATGCTTTTATAAAAAAAAATATATATACTTCATGGATTACATGAAATCATTTATTGAAAATGTGAAAATATTTAACAAGGTACATTAAGTGTATGATGCGAATGAGATATGAAATTCGGGTTAGGACTAGAAATAAGGATCATATGCAATAGTGCTCAGCTCACTTTTAAGTTGATAAATGGGGAAAACACTTGTAAAAAAAATGTAATACTAATTTGGCACACAACCAATTAGACTTTATTCAAATATAACTGTGGTTGTAGAAAGAACACATAGTAGTTCTCGGTGATATATATTAAGCTCCCAATCTATGCCCCCGTTTGGGAAACGGAATAAGCGGGTATAAGGGTAGTATAAGGGTGGTATAAGAATGGATAAGGAAAATGGTTGTTTGTTTGAAGAGTATAACTTGGTATTACTAAGCCAGTTTAAACAAGTATAAGAGAGTATAACAATTCTAAGTAACTCCTAGGATAAGCTATACTCACTTTATCTATTCTCATGGGCCCACATGTCAAATCAACTTTTTACATCTTATCACATCAAATCACCTATCAACACCTCTTATACATCAAAGGGCTCACATGTCAAATCAATTTTTTTACACTTTATTTATATTTTATTTTTTATCAACCAAACAACTCAACCTTTATTCTTATGTTTTCCAGTGAGAATAAAAAAACACAACCAAATAGAAAATCTCTTATTCATGTAGATTTGTTATCTATACTAGCATAGTTATCTATCCAGAATAACTCAATTCCGCTATTCAAACGGGGACTATGTGATTAGTAGGGCATCATCTAACATTGACCATTTTATTGGATTCTTCGGTAAAATGCACCCGATCTAATTAATTAATTATTGTATTGCTTATATGATAGAGATGTTATGATAACGGAAGATCACCCATTATTTCGACACAGAGAAAGAGGCAAGAGTGAGAGACTTTTCGAATTGATGACTTGGCCTTCGCTGACAAAGTCTCTGGAGTCTGGACGGATTACTTTGTCAAAAAATGATTTATAAAATGGGAATGTTGGGATCCATTGTTCTGATATCATTGTTGCGCAAACAATACTGCGGAAGACATCAATGAAAACAGAGATCTATATAAGTATCTAACAACACATACCGAGAATAACATAACCTGGACAGAATATGATAGCGCAAGTGATATATGCTTTTCCATGTACAGATGAAAATCAGGTTACTATTAGGTTTTCGAAGTCATTTTCAGCCTATTACGAAACAACTAATAAGAGAAAGTGTCTGGGAAAGAAATCGCTTTAATATTAACTAGGTCTCCATCTCAACAACCCTACTCAGTGAATGCAATATGTTGGGAAGGCCATCGCGGAAGCCAACAATAAACCCAAGATCGAATACAAGAACGAAACGCCACATCACGAAGAACATAAAATATGCGTGGTCCGGCCTAGGTCTGCATCCACAGGGCAAAAAACAGAGAATCCACTTTGATAGTTGAGATACATTAAGCACAAACTCTCTCATATAGTTATCCTCTTAGAACTCTCTTAACCTTCTTTTAGGATTTCTACATTGTATACGTCTTATCATGAAACCCTAAAAGATATTTATAAAGATAAATAACTTCCTCCCCAAGTAATCTCTCAATTAACAAACAAATATTGTTCCTATTAATTAGGAGATATTCACTCTCCTAATTAACAAACAAATATTGTTTCCTATTTTAGGAGATACACTTTAAATATTAATTAAGATCAAATCTTAAATAATATTCTACTCATTAGGTGCTCAAGCTAATATGATTTCATCATGACCATCCAATGTGATACACCGGATCGAAACATAATCCCAACATAATCAACATGTTTTCTAGTCCTAATCCCAATCAGTGACCCAAACCCTAGACAGAAACCACTTTAATAATAACTTGGCCTCCATGAGCCTCTATAATAATGCTTGAATACATTTAGAAAATAATATAATCATCTCGGTATTTTTTTGGTATGATTTACCAATATAAGCCACCTGACGAAAAGCCGGGTTGATTTATGTAATTCTCCCTTTTAAATTTTGTTTATATGGAAAGGAGGGTCGCGAGGTTGTTGGAGTTGTTTTTGGGGATTCACACCTTGTGATTTCTAGCAACACTGCTTGCATTTCACCCTTTTTTTCATTTTTCTCTCCCTTCTCTTCCTTGTCTTTTTGTGAGGCTTCAGACTAATTGTAATTTCTTATGAGTTATAAAAAGTTTAGTGTTTTCTTAAAAAAAAAAATTTACCAATATACACATCTAATGTATGGAATATGACACACTAACATAATATTCACCGTACACAAACATTATCATGATACTACCATTGTTTTTTTTTTTTAAAATCTAGAATTTTCTAACTGAGACTTCCGCCTCCGATTTTGTTAATTGTTTCTAAGATTGTGGATCATCTTCTTCCCCTCCCTAGTGACAAGATCACATCATGCAGTCAACCTATTCATTTCTATTTTCAGATGAATTCATAGATTTGTTTTTTTAATGATGGGAGAATTGACAACTTAATTTCTACACATTGTAACCTGGTTTATACTTGATTAAGCTGAGTTTGGATGTGGATTGAAACACTGAGATTCTTAGAAGCTTGTATTTGAAACTTAGCTTTTGAAAAAAATTATTTTATTAGATTTTCAATCGCAAGATTTTTTGTCTTAAAAGAAAGATAATGATTTGAAGATTTTTAAACAAAATGTATTTGAATCCATGTTTGAGAGTTTTTTGCTTTTTAAATGTAGGATTTACCCAAACACAGGCCTCAAATTACTCGCATTCCAATCTTTTCATATGATAGAAATTAAATCTTTTTATTGTTTTTTTCCCTCACATTGATAAACCTTTCAATCATTTACTTTGTCATCACCAAATTAACTCGAACGATTTAAATATCAGTTAACCCCATCTCCAATTGGTAACAACGTACCGTATCATCTGCCTTGGTCAATTAGAGAAAGAAATTAAATGCAAATGTGGTCTTATTTGGATATATATTGACTTACTGGGTCAAATTGATAAAAGGTAGAAGAGCATCTCCAAATCAGTTTCCAAACTCCCATCCTCGTTCATTATGAAAAGGTTGAAAATGATAACTGGGTATTGCACTTGAAAATGAAGAAAAAGAACTAGAGTGAGAGATTCCTTTACTCACCATAAAAAAAGTGAGATTCTACAACTCATATTAGACTTTATTCAAATATAATTGAAGTTCTTTGTGATATAACTAGGGCTGCAAGTCGGGCGGGTTGGGTTCGGGTTGACCCTAACCCAAATCCAATCCGAATTCTAAATTACTCAACCCTAACTCGACCCAACCCGATTTTCAACCCGAATTGGACTAACCTGAACCCAACCCGTTATTAATTAAACCAACCCGACCCAACCCGAATTAGACTAACCCGACCCCAACCCGATTTTCAACTAAAATTGGACCAACTTGACCCAACCCGAATTTCTATCATGATGTACAAATTAAATAAATCAATCCGATCCAACCCGTAAGATTAGCTAGGTTTACCTACGGACTACCCATATTAAAAGCTACATAATGAACGGCCATTTTTTTATCTATTAGTTTACGGGTTCAAGTTGGGTCGGATTGTGAGTGAGGTCAACCTGAACTCAACCCGATTTGTGAGTCAACCCGAATTGGCCAAGCCAAACCTGAACCCGAACCCGAACACGATTTAGTCAACCCAATCCAAGTAAAAATCGGGTTCAACCCGTCGGGTTCGGATTCAACCCGACCCAAATTGCAGCCCTAGATATAACGTTTCTACAATGTGTGATACGTTTTTTTATATGAGATGAACCCTGAGGTTGACGTTACGGCCGGTCAAGCTGAGAAGACTACCTCTACCTATTGACCCTGGTCCCACAAAAAAAAATTTCGAATAATCTCCAACAAACAAATGGGTAAGTTAGCGTCAAAACTCGTACTTAAAACCCACTACCCTTAACACAGGTAAACATTTAATCGTTGTCCTATGACTACTGAGGACTCAATGTGTGTGATCAGTTGGACAGACATTGACCCATTTTATTATATTCTTAAGTAAACTGCATCACATTAAATAGTAATTAATTAGGATCTGTAATTAAATATATGTATCATGATTGATATGTTAAAATAAGGGCTGTCATCCATGCATCATTTCGGGTTTTTGGCACAAAGAGACAGGAGTGAGAGACTTCGACGACTTCCCCTCCGTTTGGATCCGCGTTCCACCCGCGTTGGTGGTGGTAGACGCCGACGCCCAACCAAACGAAAAACTGAGTTTCCGCGTTTGATTCTTTAATTCAGCGTTTCAAGCTAATTTTTCCTCGCCTCCCCGACGCTTCAAAAAAACGATTCTCGCGTTAGACATCGCTTTCGCCGACGCAGCGGCCCCGGACGTGGTTCCAAACGGAGCTTTCGACTTGTCCAACAACCTCATCGCCTTGGCTGTATCGAGGGTTTTACATAAGTGTACCAATGATCGTTTTCACAAAATGAATTATAAAATTGGAAATTATAATCACGTTCTTTATGCGACTTTCTCCGGTCAAATATAGATTGTTGGGAAATTTCTAAACATTAACCTTAGATTTATTTAATGGCACATCTAAATCCATCCCCAATTTTATTTGAAAAAATAATCTTTTGCACATGACCTTAAATGGATTTGAGAACATAAGGTCCATTTTAATTTTAATTTGTTCGATTTACATACCCTTTAATTTTGCACACCTATCACAAAATTCACATTATATGCGGTTCGTGCGAATCGGATATATACATCTCTTATCGAGGTGTATGCGTCGATAAAAAAAAATTATTAGCTCATTGATGCATATATACCTCACTGAGCTATATGCTTTTTTTTTTGTCGACGCAAATACCAAGATAATGGATATATATACGTGGTTCACACGGACCGCATATTATTATTTCACTACACACACAAGATGCTTCTATTACACCTCATGAATTTGTTTACACATGACCTAAATGGATTTGAGAACAGAAGGTCCATTTAAATTTTAATTTGTTCAATTTACATACCCCTTAATTTTGCATACCCTTCACAAAATTCACATTAACATGCACTATTCTCATGCTCAAAATTTTTAAACTAGCATTTATCATGCGTTTGAAAGAAGACGAGAAGGAGGTGATGGACGACCAACGAAGAGCAGTGGTAATCTGACAAGATGGTGATGCAGCGAGAAGAAGTTGTGATTCACTTGTACTGGGAGGTGATCACAAATGGCTCTAACCACCATGCCATAGGCCTCTGGGACAAATCAACCACAGTTAGGTTTGTTGGAAGCAAATGCCATAAAAGACAAAGATACTCGTTTGACCGAAAAACTCGAAGGTAGAGTAATAAATTGACTTTCTTGAAGATAAGTGACCTCTTGTAAAGCGTCAGGGACAAAAAACTACAAGATAAACTGGACAAAAAATGATAATTTTGATGACAAACGAAAGACATTAGCACGAATGCGCTATATAGAGTTCAAATTACAATAATATTCTGGTGAATTACCACAATAAATCTACAGGGAGTTCACATATTTATTTAAAAAATGTATTACAGACACATCTAATGATTTAAATTTATGGGCCAAACACACCACAACAGTTTGCTCAACGCCCCGCTTCTATGGATAAAACAACGCTTTTATCAGAAGTATAACATTCAATGCTTTCTCCAAGAAGGGTTTCGGTCTCTTCTGGATTATTTAAAACCCATGGATGGTTCTGAAACACAGTCATCCCCTCCAGTTCAATAGCTACTTCTCTCATTGTGGGCCTTTCTTCCCCTACAATGCTGAGGCATCTTTTAGCGAGCTTGCAAACATCAAGTATCAAATCCATCCTTCTTTCATTTACAATCTGATGATATAAAATTTCTGAAAGTCGGCCTTCTCTCATGGAAGACAAGACAACATCCACTAAGTTTTCCACTTCATTTCCCTGGTGAAAAATTGCCATCTTTTGTGCGAGGAGCTCCAACAGAACGACTCCAAAGCTGTAAACATCGCTTTTGTCTGTCAATTGCCCTGTTTGAAAGTACTCTGGATTTAGGTAGCCCAGTGTACCTTGAACAAATGTTGCAAATTGATCTGTATCTTTTGATGTCAACTTTGAAGCTCCAAAATCAGATACCTTAACCATATGTTATCCAAGAGGATGTTTGAAGACTTGATGTCTCCATGGAGAATTTGTGGGGAAGCATCCCAGTGTAGATAGGCGAGCACAGATGCAGCTTCCATGGCAATTCTCAAACATTCATTCAAGCATATATAGCTGTCCTTCACCATTTATAAGGTTGAATAGGCTCCCATTACTGATAAATTCATAACCCAATAGCTTCACCACATTTTTGTGGTTGACTTGAGAGAGAATGAATATCTCATTTGCAAATTACTTGTTTTGCATCTCATCATCTACTACCGTGGACTTTTTAATTGCCACGACTCGATTGTCTTGTAGAACTCCCTTAAAAACCATGCCCTGTCCTCCTTGGCCAATGATGTGTTTCTCGTCAAATTTGTTGGTAGCCTTCTCCAGCTCTTCTTTATCAAAGATCTTGAAGGCTGCATTTGGATTTGCAGAGAGGAGTTGCTCTAAATGTTTTCCACCATTTTTTTGATAGAATTTTTTTTTGAGAATGGTGAGCTTTCTTGTTTGGATTCCCAAGTAGATCCAAGAGCCAATGAGAATCAAAATCACTGGGATTCCTACTCCTGCATGAATCAATTGATTATAATATATACAGATTTTTTTATGAAATTAAGATGGGACTTTCCCCTAAAAGTTGTGATATGAGATAAAATCCATACATGAAAAGGAGATGACACTTAATAGATGGACTAAACAAAATGGACAGAAATTCTCATATTTGAAATATCAAAAATATGGAAAGGGAGATTTTCCTTTCCATATTGTTTTTTCCCCTCTTGTTTTTTCCTTCTCCCACTCTCTCTCTTATTTTCTCCCCCTCCTCATTTCTCTTTGCATTTGAGGCAAAATTCAAACTATTGCAATTTTCTTTAAATATTATATAATCTACCTGTTTTGAATATGGAAAGGGAGATTTACTAAGAGCAACGGGCATTACTACTTTGCATTCATATAGCTTGGGATCAACACTATGCTTTCATTTAGGACACTCGCAACTGTAACTTCCTTGTGTGTTCGTGCAAATCCCTCTGCATGGAAAGGCAACTTTGTCCTTGCACTCATCAATGCCTGCAGCCAATCAACGCAACCATTTTTTTTTTTTTTGGTTTGTAAGTTGAAAATTATATTCCACTATAATGTTTAGCAAATGTACAAAAAAATTCAGGAATTACATCGTTAATACAAAATAACAAGAGTGAACAGAAAAATGGGTGTGACGAGGGAACAATCTCAATGATCTGAAATTGTGCATCCGCCTCACCCCTTCTCAATCCAACCATATTCAATCACAATACACGATGTTGTACATGCTTCATGAAAAAAGAAAAATTGAATGATACCTTGACACCCCCCCTCAAGATAAGGGTTACCCTGATAACCAGCAGTGCAGTTGCAATGATAATCGAGCCGTTGGTGGAGTCATAAAAATATAAATTCTATAAATTTAAAAAAATCTACTATTATCGTATATTTATTAAAAACATAAATTTTTCTTCTGAAAATAGAACTACAACTTACATTAATAAAAAAAATAAACCATCAAACAAAAGTGATACGAGAATTTTCAATATATAAACTTTTATAATTTGAGGGTTTTAGGTATAAAATCTGGATGGGGCAAGGTCAACTAATGGGGTCATTGGTGGGCTAGTGGGCTAGGTTACCATAGTTTGAAATAGTGATAATAATAGTTTGAGGGTTTTTTTATAAATGTAATGGAGTCAATTGACCCCACCACATTTTATGTGGTGCAGCCCCTAGACACGATATGTGTGTATTTATAAATCATACGAAATATATATTATAGAAGTATTAATATAATTAAACTATTTTCAATATGTCAGTATTATAATAAACATATTATATTACAATATTGGACTTGTGCAAAACATAAAATGTCTTACATGGATAATTTGATCTTTTCATGACTAATTTATTTTTATGATTGTTTATGGAGACTATGATGTCTACATGATTACATGGTGATAAAATATTTTGTCAAATTTGAATGAAATTTTAAATTGATAATGATAATTAGGTTGTTGTGAGTTTCAAGAACTCGTGTGTATACTCAACTTTCACAGGAACTTATATGGGATTACCTATATTTGCAGGGATGTAAATGTTTTTAACCAAAAAATTTAACATTAAATTTACCCACGTGGGCTATGTTAAATTAAATGAAATGTAGGCGGCATTATGCAGGACCATGTAACAACGTCATAAAAATGGTTTTTTTTAGTATTTTTAAGTCCCCATAAACTATATGATTTATTAATCGATCCCTCATTTCTTCATATTTTAGTTTAAGTCCCCAGATTTAAAAGATATGTTCATTTTTAGTCCGTCGCAGTTCCAGCCCCAGGACCTAATAAGAAATATTTCATTTAAATCTAGAGACTTAAACTGAAATATGAAGAAGTGGGGGATCGATCACTAAATCAAATAGTTTACAAGAACTAAAAAATAAAAAACCCTAAAAAATGTTATAGTTCCAATTTAACATGAATATGTGCTTTATTAAATCTAAAAGAAACAAACACAGAGATGATAAAGAGGAGATGGGTAATGTTTCACAAGTTGGGTCCAACCTGAATATGTTATATCCGGGCTTTACACACGGGTGCCTCTATTTGAGCCCTTTACAAATTATATATTAACACGCGGCAGGCCCTAATAGGACCCATACCTGATGAATCCTCCATTGAGGCGGGTCTGAGTCTCCCTTAGTCCCCCTTGATCAGACTTAAATCTGATTTTTTATAAACTTACCAATGCTTTAATAATATTAAATATAAAAATAAAATAAATACAGTGATGATAAAGATAGAAGAGGAGAGCAGAAAAACAAAACATTACATTTTCAGTGGGATATCTTTATGTAAGTTTAGATCGAGATACAAATCTCAACATCCAAATCATATTGAGGTTTTAACTTTTTCAGTTAATTTCTTTATTTCCTAATTACATCTATATTAGTTATTATTCATGTGCCAAAAGCATGTGAATTTATATGTATATAAGATGTAATTTTAATATTTATATAATCCAAAAAGCTTATTCCACTCAACATATAAGGAAATAAATTCATATACCATATAATATATGTATTTTTAACATTATAATAAAAAACATAAAATATCTATGGAATTCAATTGAGATATTTAATGAATATCTTTATTTTTAAATTATTAAAATTTTAATATATTGATATGATTTATTTAAATCCATTTTTGAAATCTTAAATTTTTTTATAATTTATCGAAATCTGATTTCAAATATTAAATTTTGAATAAATAGGATATTAGTAATTGCTAAATTTATGAAAAATTAAAAATGGAAATGATAAGTAAATAATAGATTAACATTCTTAAGAATATTAGATCTAGAAGATTGGTATAAACATTACACAAGACAAGACAATGGGCACCTCAAAATCGTCTTCTAATTATGTTAAGTTTCTAATTTTGAAACATAATAAAATAAAAATATCCTTATATTTTGGGAACTATTAAAAAGAGTTACTCTCTTTTAAAAAATAGAAAATAAAATAAAATCTCACTAAATTAGTAACAATAAAAGTGAAAGAAAAATAGATATATACCACCAACAACTTTCCCGTTTCGACCCATACAAGATGTTTATGTTTCCATACATTGAATGACAACTGAGGAAAAAAAAGTTTCCATTTCCTTTCCTATACCACATCAGCAAAATCTATCTAGCTTAGCTTTCTTCATCTATAAATATCACCTCCCAATATGATCCCATAACAAAATCAAGAACATCATAAGAGCTTCTTTAAATTTCTCGTCTATATACCATGGTAAATTCCGTTCCGTCCCTTCCACAATCCCATGAAAAGATGGTCACCGTCCTCAGCATCGACGGTGGTGGCATTAGGGGCATCATCCCTGGAACCAGCCTCGCTTTCCTCGAATACAAACTCCAAGTATTTCAATCATGACAAACATGCCTGTAGTAATTTTCAATCATGACACATGTACCTGTAGTAATTTTGATTAAGTAAATCTATAATTATGATGTGATATGGGATATTGTAGGAACTGGATGGAGAGAATGCGAGACTTGCAAACTACTTTGATGTGATCGCCGGAACGAGCACAGGTGGTCTAGTGGCTGCGATGATCACCGCCCCCGACAAAGACAACCGCCCTCTCTATGCGGCAAAGGATATCGTCAACTTCTACCTTGAACACTGCCCCAAGATCTTTCCCCAAAAAAGGTGAATATATACTTCTTTATACTCACATATAATATAAATACATACGTGCATGCATGTTGTATTATTAACAACACTATTGAATCTTTTGTTGTACGTGTTTTAGTGGTTTAACAGCTGCGGCGCAGAACCTGATAGAGGCATTGAACGGTCCCAAATATGATGGGAAATACTTGCATTCATTGGTGCGACAAATCCTCGGCCAGACTCGCCTGGACAAGATGCTTACGAACGTCGTCATCCCTTCATTCGACATCAAGCTTCTGCAGCCAACTATCTTCTCTACTAATAATGTAAGATCAATGTATTCTTGCTAGACAATACAGTCCATTCTAACATTGGTTAGTCATTTTTTCTATTATTGTTTTCGCATGTGAAAAATAGGCCAAAGCGAACGCTCTGAAGAACCCTTTAATTTCGGATGTATGCATAAGCACCTCAGCAGCCCCGACGTACCTACCACCCTACCAATTCGAGGTTAAAGACACAAAATTGGGGACTAGCAAGGTCTACAATCTCATCGATGGCGGTGTTTCTGCAAACAATCCTGTAAGTCATCTTTCAGAGAAGTTTAATTAAGAAAAGAATAACAAAATTTTAACACACAAAAATTGTTGATTTGTTGCAGACATTGCTGGCTGTCAGTGAGGTCATGAAGGAGATGTTCCAAAACAATTCAGACGACTGCAGGAAGTTCCTGGTGATCTCCATCGGCACGGGTTCTGCGAAGGGAGAAGATAAGTACGACGCCGATATGGCTGCCAAATGGGGACTCTTGGGATGGATCTACAACCATGGCTCCACTCCACTCATTGATTCCTTCAGCCAATCGAGCACCGACATGGTCGACATTCATGCATCCCTCCTGTTCCAGGCCCTCCATTGTGAGAAGCACTATTTGAGGATCCAAGTGAGTTGAACATTGTTACTCATCTAATTATACAAACTTGATGACCCCATTTGTTAAGCCTAATAATGTTGTTTATTTTATATGTAGGATGATACGTTGACGGGCGATGCATCTTCTGTGGATGTGGCGACGATGATGAACTTGAAAGAGCTTGTGAGAGTGGGTGAGGATCTGCTGAAGAAGCCGGTGTCACGGGTGAATCTGGATACAGGGGTGTATGAGCCCGTCGAAGGGGAGGGCACCAATGAAGAAGCATTGGCTCGTTTCGCTAGGATCTTATCCGATGAGAGGAAACTCAGACAAGTAGATGTTAGTACTGCTTGATCTTTGCTTTCTGTAATTGTGTTTATTGTGAATAAAGAGGTGCAAGTCCTCGTTGTACAGCTTTTTTTTATGCCCAATTTGAAAATCAATAAATGTTTGTCTTCACATTCAGGGAATAAGGAAGAAATAGACAGAGTTATGGTTGAATAACAGAGCACATTGATGCAGAGAAGTTTGGTTATGTTGAATTAATACTATGTATGGGACTTACTAATTGCATTGAACGCTTTTATCGTTATATGTAGATATCTAAAAGAAACTTAGATTTCTTACTTACGCTGATCTACCTCAGAGTAGAACTTCCCCATCATTATGAAATGCAATCCTACAGATAGTCAGCAGATGTTTTAATTTTTTATTTCTTATAATCTATTTATATCTTCTATTTATAATCTATTTGTCAATTATGTATTTAAATTTGAAAAATAAACATGATTTTTATTTTTATTTTTTATAATATATGTCATATTTTAATTTATATTTTTATTAGTGTTTGATTTGAGGAATGTAAAATTTGAATTATAAACTATCATCATGTATTTAGATTTAAAAAATGAAACCTAATTATTTGAAAAACAAAACCAATTTTTTTCAAAAAATAAAAACCTTTTATTTGTTTCTTATAATCTATCTATATTATATATTTCAATTTAAATTTTTATTAGGGGAAATTGGGAAAATAAGAAATAGATTTATGTACGTTGAGAATTAAAATGTTAGGGACCGTCACGTGAATGGTTATATGAATACTCTCCACATGTTTTAATTTTTAAAAAATAGTAAATATTATTTAATGAGATACATGTTTTGATGAAAAGTATATATCGCCTTATTTCAAATTGAATGGATTCATTTTTAATAAATATAAAAAAATTATAGAGATGATTAACTAAGTATATGAGACTGCATTTATTCTTTTGTAATAAATTTGACATCCGTGTTGTTGTAAGCAGCACGAAGTCCATCGGCAAGAGATGATTTTCTATTGCCCGGTTGAAGATTAAGTTGAGTTACTATTATATTTGTTTTTCAGAGTCCTTTTCAGCTTATACGTAACAAGAGAAAGAGTCATAGTAGATATTATATTTTTTTATTATTGGTAATCAAAGAGTTATCTCTGTAAAGAAGGATTGTACAAATACACAATCTTTACAAAAAGAGGAAGAAGAAGACAGTAGGTGCTGGGCCTCATAAAGAACTACCAAAATGATAAGTTCCCCTGTTCAACCAGCTCCCCTGTTTCATCTAACCATGAGCAAAGCAAATGCCCCATCAATACAGCCACTACAGGAGGAGTTAAGCCAAAAGACTCCATATGCTACGAGTTGCGGGAATATCCCTTCATCTGGCTGTCTTGCTCGATGGCTGCTTTAATTTCCACCCATAATTGCATCGGATTGAAAATGGTCTCTCTCCGTGGTGATTGAAATGCTGCCAACAAGTCCACTGGGGCCTTCTCTGTGGATGTGTGTCGCTTTCCAGCATTAAAATTGCCCAAGACCTCTGACCCCGTTGCGGGAAGAACCGAAGTGGTTGGGTCCGGCTATTTGACTTTGGGATATGGTTCGTCACTCTTGCTTCTGGTTCCAAACCAAAGACCATTCATTGTCGGTCTTGTCGCTATTGCTAGAAGTGGAGATCACAGACGTGAGTCAACAATTGATAACACCCCTCCGCTGGTTCTACAGCCTATGGAACAACGGGTTGGAGCCCAGTGACCTATGCTTTTTCCTCCTCTCTTGCTCCTGCAAAATTGGGCTATCGATCCAGAGCACATTCGGTTCTTCTTCTCTAGATACTGTCAGAGTCATAGTTGACTCTTTGCAAATCAATCTCCATGGGGAGGAACATTGTATTGATTAGGTTTAATGGGAAAAAAAAAGAAAAAAGAAGAGGAGAGCAATATTCAAAGGGAGCAACATTGTATTGATAAGTTTTAGTGAAATGTTTGATGAATTGAGGAGATGATATGGTTTTCTGAGTGAGTATTATGTGTTGCTGATATTGTTTTGGTATTGATGGGGGATCTGATATGGTGATTTGTTGGGATTTGGAATTTTAAGTTTCAGGTTTTTCTTATGTTTATTTTGAAATAATTCGTCGTCCAACTGTATTTGGTGATTTATATGGTTCAATTTCATTGTGTGTTTCATTTAGGTGGAAGAGCACCTTAAAAATCACAAAAATAATTATGAAATATTAACATTTTTTGGATTGCAGAACAGTGCGTTTGGTTGCGCGATTGCAAAACTGATTCTACAAGAATCTGCAATTACAAAACTGATTCTGCAGGAAACTCATTTTCTCAGTCTTTGAAATCGCAGCTTTTGTACACTATTTGCCTGTAATCGCTAGATTTAAAACTGCGATTGCAAAACTGTTTGGTTGCACGATTGTAAACGCAGCTTCCTGCAATTGCAAACGTTGCGCAATCGCACAACCAAATGCACTCTCTTTTTTTTCCCTTTCTTGATACAGTTCTTGCTGGGTAATATGCTTGTGTTATTCATTTCTTGTTAATTATTCCGTTGGTCCCCCTTTCATGCATTCTCTGTTTTATAATTGTACAACTGCTTATTTTATCTAAAAGCTATAATATGTGGTTTATACATTTTAACGAACATGTACAATGTAAAGGATTATACATAATCAATCAATAAAAGAAAAAAGCGAAGAAGTGGTTTCGATCCCACAAAAACAGATCCTGGAAATGATTTCCAAACGTTACATTCAGACCACTGTGGCTTACAAGTTACAAATTGGGGCTGTCACCTTACAGGAGTACAAGACTACAACAGTGACCAGGACAACCTTAGACACTCTAGACAATATGACAACTTTGAAGACTAACAAGAAGACATGGCACGAATGCACTCTTTTAGTTCAGGTCATCAAAGTAAATTTTTTTGTTATTTACTACAATAGCACACACATTGACTAAGAAAATATATTTATTACAAACACAGGAGAGGATAAGATTTATGAGCCACAAACACACCACCACTATTCAGTTTTCATTCTTCAAAACAATGCTCAACGCCCTGCTTCTATAGATATAATTGCGCTTTTATCTGTAGTGTAGCAGTCAGTGCTTTCATTAATGTAGATATCTGATGATCCTCCAATTAGCCTTTCAGTATCTTCTGAATTGTCTATGACCCACGGATGGCTACGAAACACAATCAACCCCTCCAGTTCCATTGCTACTTCCCTCATCGTTGGCCTTTCTTCCCCTCCAATGTTGAGACATCGTTTAGCGAGGTTACATACTTCAAGGATCAAATCCATCCTCCCTTCATTCACCATCTCATGATCTAAAACATCTATAAGTCTCTCTTCTTTCATGGCAGACAAGAAAACATTAGCTAAGTTTCTCTCCTCTTCAATTCCCAGACGAAAAAAAGCCATCTTCCGCGTCAGGAGCTCCAAGAGAACAACACCAAAACTGTAAACATCGCTTTTGTCTGTCAATTGCCCTGTTTGTAAATACTCTGGATCCAAGTATCCCCGTGTGCCTTGAATGAACGTCACGAATTGATCTGTACCTTTCGGTGTTAGCTTTGAAGCTCCAAAGTCAGATACCTTAACCATGAGGTTCTTATCTAACAGGATATTCGAAGATTTGACGTCTCCATGAAGGATTGGTGGGGAAGCATCCCAGTGTAGATAGGAGAGTGCAGATGCAGCTTCTGTTGCGATTCTCAATCAGTCATTCAAGCATAGTCGTCGTCTGCTATGTATAAACTCGAATAGGGTTCCATTGCTGATAAATTCATAAACTAGCATTGGAATCTCAACCTCCACACAGCAACCCAAGAGTTTCACTACATTTTTATGATTGATTTGAGAAAGAATGAATATCTCATTTGCAAATTGCTTGTTCAACGCTTCATCATTGTTTACAGAACACTTCTTAATTGCTAGGACACGATTATCTGCTAAAACTCCTTTAAAAACCGTGCCATTTCCTCCTCGACCAAGGACATTCTTCTCGTCGAAATTATTGGTTGCTCTTTCTAGCTCTTCTTTGCTGAAAATTTTGAAAGTAGTACTCGGATGTGAACTGAGTAATCTCTGAAGATCGAACCCGCCATTTTGCTTAAAGAATTTCTCTTTCATATTGATGAACCTTCTTGTTTGGAGTCCCAAGTAAATCCAAGAGCCAATTACAATCATGATCAAAGGGATACCAATTCCTGCATGTCCAATTAGATTTTTCAAAATATATATGTATACAATTTATAATCATTGTGAATTTATGCCTAAAAGCTGTAAGCAAATTAAAGCAAACAATTAAAGAAAAAGTTACAAATAGCTGCACAATTTCCCTCCCTTGGCTGTGATCTATGAGGCTGACCAACTTGGGCGCTACATAGAAAACTCTCCCACAAAATATAAATACGTCAGATTTTCTTAATCATATGTACATTTTAATTCAAGATAAAAATAATTAAAATATGACAATTTTTATATATAACTTCTTTCACTATGATGATTGAAGAAAATTGACAAAAAAAAACTGATTGATCAGTGAAGAAAAGTAACAAAAAAATTGGTTAAAAAGGAACATGATTTTTTATTATATTTATTTCTCCAGAAAATTCAAAAGAATGATTCATTTGTATATTCTATGTGATTTTACAGGTGAGCACTCCAATTATTAATTGAAAATCTATTCCTGCATAAATCAATTAAAAAAATTATGTACAATTTTTAAATGAAAGATAGAAGTTTTTCCCTAAACACTATTGCAATATTAGATAAACACGATACATGAAATGGAGATATAATGTAGCGTGAAATGATAGAAGGATCTTATCTACTTCAAGATCACGTAAACTTCTTGTCCACAAATGAATTCCTTTAATCCAAAATATAAAGTTCAAAAAATAAAAACTAACTTTTTATAGTGATTGAAAAGATTGTCTCATTGAAAAGGTGGTAACACTTTTTACGTGCTCCAAATATAAAGACTTGTTTTTCAAGACATACTATTAATTAATGACATAATTATTTAAATATATTATATGCCACTAAATATAGGACACTCTGAAAATTATTAAAACTATTAAAATAAGAAAAGAACATAATGGGAAGCTTAAAAGCCCTCCTAAAAACTCTAATGTTTGGTTTAAGAAGTGGCTCGAAACAAATGAGAATTAGTTAAAATAGTTTATAGTTTCATTAGAGATGTTTGGATGACTGGTAACTAAGAATCTGTATGTCAGAATTTATTGGTATAAAATGGTATATAGATTTCAGTCAACCCCTGGAATTAATTTTTCTAGGTTATTCTACAAAAAAGTATATGTGGGGGTCCATTATCAAATCAACTATCATCAACTTATATAAATCAACTATCATCATTTTTTTATCTTTTATAAATCTTTATCTACACTTATTCACATTTACAAACAATAACAACTTTATAATTATGTTTTCCAACGAGAAAAATTCAAAAAACAATCAAACAAAAAAATCATTTTATCATTATTTATACTAGAATAGTCATAAACCATATAATAACTTAATTCTCGAACTAAACATGGGCTAAATTCAACTTTTACTTATAAAGGTTATTATGACTCTAAATAATTGCATTTGTTATTTTGTGTATTGATTTGATTTTTTTTTTTTCAAATCTGTGTGACACCAAGATAACATTGAATAGATGGAATAAAAACAAAAACAACTATATGACAAGATTTACCTAGAGCCACCTTCTCTACTGGAGATAGACTTTTGCATTCAAATAATATGGGATCGATACTATGTTTTCCTTTTGGACACTTGCAACTGTAGTTTCCTCGTGTGTTCGTGCAGATCCCTCTGCATGGGAAGGCAACTATATTCTTGCACTCATCAATGTCTGGTACACAAGGAAAAAAAACAATATTCAATCACAATACACGATGTTGTTAATTACTTGCATCATGAAGAGAGAGAGAGAGAGAGATGGAATGATACCTTGACATCCTCCATGAAGATAAGGGTTACCCTCGTAACCAGAGTTGCAATTACAACGATAACCGGGGCCGTTGGTGGAGTCATAGCAGTTACTGTTCTCGCTGACACAAGCGTAGTCGGAGTCGGGTGCCCTTTTAGCTTCTTCGCAAGTCTGATTACCAATAGCCCAATCTAGCACCAATGGAGCCTTACCATTATTCTTTTTATAAAATTCGCTTGAGAGATCCGGAAGGCCATGGAACTTGAACCAATTCAGATCAGCAAGGAAGGCGTAGCTGCACGGGTTAAACGCAAAGACTTTTGTGTGATTGTCAGCGGAGCTATGTAGCTCTATTTGTATTTCTTTGACCCCCTTTGGAATGGACGTCTGGCAGCACCCGATCCCATTGCATGATCCATTGGTCACCATGCTCGGGTTCTCACAGACGGAGTTGCACCCGGTTTGGAACTCTGTAGTGTTGCCGGGTTTATAGATGTAGGCAAAGGTGTCGCAGCCCAGCACGGTGAATTTGTTCTGGGTGACGGAGAAGGTGAAGGGGCCACTAGTAGATAGCCAGAAATTCGTGATGTTGTTGACCTCCGGAAACCCAGATTTGTTGTAGCAGTCCATAGCAATGTATTGATTGGCGGCCAACTCTCCAGTTGAGAAAGAGATGTTTGTTATGTCAACGTCGCTGCCAGAGATGTAGGGGACAAACCCGCCGTGATCGGTAGTGTTGCAATCGATGCCAAAGCCTTCGCTAGAGCAATTTTCACCAATGCCGAATGGGTAGGAGATGCTGATATCGCCGCATTTATCTGGGCAACCGGGCTTTGCTTGGGAGGCAACGAGTGTTACCTGTAGGAGCTGAAGCAACAACACTCCCAAGACCATCATCTTGTGAGTTTGTGTATGTTGTGGGTGGTGATTGAAAGCAAGAAATGTGACGCCTCCCTTAATAGGAAGTGAATTCAGAGCTGATGTATATAGTGGATTAAATTTTCATTTATTCTTTTATAATTAAATTTACCATCCTGCAGTTGTAAGCAGCACGAAGTCAATTGGCAAGAGATGATTTTCTATTGCCCGGATGAAGATTATTGGGCTTATACGTAACAAGAGAAAGAGTCATAGAAACAAACCACTCCAATATAACCTGGTCTCTGTTTCAATAATACTGTCTACAATTTTTTTCTGGATGCTTGGGTAAAAATATTAAGGTGCCCATTAATTAAAAAATATTCATATTGGACCATTTTGTGTTCATGTTAAATTTGGATGGTTTACAGTCCGATGGATGGAATGTAATGCTAATATGGCATTTGGACCATTTTGTTTAAAAAATAGATATAAGAATCAGATTATGAAGAAAAAATAAACAAAACCACACGAGATTATGAAGAAAAAATAAACAAAACCAATCTAAAAATTTTCATTTATTCTTTTATAATTAAATTTACCATCCTGCAGTTGTAAGCAGCACGAAGTCAATTGGCAAGAGATGATTTTCTATTCCCCGGATGAAAATTATTGGGCTTATACGTAACAAGAGAAAGAGTCATAGAAACAAACCAGTCCAATATAACCTGGTCTCTGTTTCAATAATACTGTCTACAATTTTTTTCTGGATGCTTGGGTAAAAATATTAGGATGCCCATTAATTAAAAAATATTCATATTGGACCATTTTGTGTTCATGTTAAATTTGGATGGTTTACAGTCCGATGGATGGAATGTAATGCTAATATGGCATTTGGACCATTTAAAAAAAAAATAGATATAAGAATCAGATTATGAAGAAAAAATAAACAAAACCACGCGAGATTATGAAGAAAAAATAAACAAAACCAATCTAAAAATTTTCATTTATTCTTTTATAATTAAATTTACCATCTGCAGTTGTAAGCAGCACGAAGTCAACTGGCAAGAGATGATTTTCTATTGCCCGGATGAAGATTATTGGGCTTATACGTAACAAGAGAAAGAGTCATAGAAACAAACCACTCCAATATAACCTGGTCTCTGTTTCAATAATACTGTCTACAATTTTTTTCTGGATGCTTGGGTAAAAATATTAGGATGCCCATTAATTAAAAAATATTCATATTGGACCATTTTGTGTTCATGTTAAATTTGGATGGTTTACAGTCCGATGGATGGAATGTAATGCTAGTATGGCATTTGGACCGTTTTGTTTAAAAAATAGATATAAGAATCAGATTATGAAGAAAAAATAAACAAAACCACGCGAGATTACGGTGGTCCTATTGCTGAACCCGAGGTTTAGGCAGAGAAGGAGCTTGACCGGAGCTCGACTGAAGCTGTCCAATACAGTGAAATTCTATCTTTCCTCGATCGATGGGGATAAAAAAATAGCCATTCTCGAGGAAGAAGTAGCAGCAGAAGCAGAAGAATCTTGGGGACATATTCTTGTAGGATATGTTAGAGGGAAAAACCCAATGTACAATCCATTCACGCCCTTTTTTTTTTTCTATTGGTAAGTTTTTTTTCTTGATCAAATCTTCCATGTCCAAGATCCAATCCAAGTCCCCTTACTAAAAAATGATTGAAGGAGTATCTCTACTATAAAAGGAGGTTCAGTTTTTAATTTTTTTAATGGTAAGATTATTTTTTCCGTCAAATATTTCTCTATCAGCAGGTAGAAGTTTTGAGCTCAAGTCCCATTAGCAGAGGTTCGGTTTTTCTTGCGTTTCATCAAAAAACAATGAAGGCCAAAGCTTGCAATCACATCGCGAGTTAATAGATTATTGATGGTTCGCTTCGCTCTCGAAGAACATCCAGTAGTGAAGCGAGGAATTTCTCTAAGGGGGGTTTGAAGTTAATTACACGAAGTACAAATATATATATATATATATATATATATAGAGAGAGAGAGAGAGAGAGAGAGAGAGAGAGATTATCTTAAACAGACGTTTGTAAAAAAAATTTGCAGACGCTTGGTATATGCATCGATATGTGACGTATATACTTCTTTAAAGATGTATATCCATCGATAAAAAGAGCATATATATAACTGAATGTAAAGAAGAAAATATGTGTGCATGTGCGTTAAACACACTAATTATGTGATTTATAGTTTTTTTTAATCATATAATACCTTCAATGAGGTATATAATTTTCAATGAAGTATATGATCTCTTTATCGATGCATACTTCCTTAATAACGTATATGCATACCTTATCGACGCACATATCCAGGCGTATGCAAAAAAATGAATTTTGCAGACGCCCGCTTAAACAAAGATATTCATAAAAATCGATCATAACACTTAGAAAAATTGTGTTTATAATAATCCATTCATGTGTTCATTCCTGGATATCTTAATAAAAAAAATCCACAGAATCTACATGAACTAGATTATCAAGAAAGAGGGTTTCTCATTTTTAACCAGTGTTACAAAACTGACTCTTAATAGTATATAACTATACACATGAGGCATATATAATAAGGGTTGATATAATAAAATACAGGGAATGAGTAACAGTGTACAAGTAAACAATATATACATAGTATATTATTGTGTGTAAAAAGTATTTCATGAGATAAGTGATAAAAAAGATAAAAGAACTTAGAAAAAATATAATCACTACTTAAGCGTGTTTTGATATACTAAAAAGTTTGAGAGACCTACACAAAAAAAATATTATTTAAATTTATTTTTCCAATAATTTTTCTTATAATTCAATAAAAGATTCTCAACTGTTCTTGTTTTGTATATCATTAAAAAAAAAAATCTCCACCCCCTTACATGGTTCCGCCCTTGAGAACACCTCATTCATGTCGAGAATGGCTGCTTAATTTTATTATATGAATTTAAATTTAAAAATGAGAACCTAATTTTTATTTCTTATAATCTATTTATATCTTCTATTTATATTCTATTTTAAAAAGATTGCTTTTGTTTCTCATAATCTATTATCAATTATGTTTTTAAATTTTGAAAAATAAGTATGATTTTTTTTATTTCTTATGATATATATCGTATATCTGAATTTAAATTTTTGTTAATGGGTAATTGAGGAATGTAACATTTAATTACAATCTATCATGTATTTAGATTTAAAAAAATGAAACATAATTTTTTGAAAACCAAAACCGATTTTTTTTAAAAAAAAAAATTTATTTGTTTCTTATAATCTATCGTTATTATATATTTGAATTTAATTTTTTGTTAAGGGGCAATTTTGGAAAGTAAAATTGAATTTCTTTTTTTTAGAGTTATTTAAAAAATAGATTTATGTAATTGAGGAACTCTTTCAAACCCCTTTGAGGAAAAAAAAACATTATCCTGGCCGCCAATGTTGTGGATCATATTCTAACTCTCCATTACAATTAAGAGAGGAGATTTGATTAATTGAGTGCTAATCGAAAAATTAATGTATCTTAATATTTACTTTATTTAATATAATAACATGCACTTCAATAAAAGAATGTATGATTTTTAGATTAGGATTGTGATGGGACTCCAATGGGGCTGTACGTATTATTTTCCCCTTATTCACTGGAGTGAGCCCATTCATTTCTATTTTCATATGAACTGACAACTTAATAGCGGACATATTATACGGTGTAGTCTCAAGTTGATACGCTTCATCTCTTTTTTTTAGTGTTTTCCCCTCAATGTGATAATTTTAAATCATTTATTTTTTCATCACAAATTAACTCGATTTAAAAATCAATCAACCCCATCTCCAATGGGTAACAACTAACAACTTGCCGTATCATTTGCCTTAAAAATTGAAAGAAACTAAATGCAAATGGCAGCTGAGGTCTTCTTTGCTCGGCCAATCGTTCTTGGATAAAGTCTCAGTAGATATGTGTCCCACCACCGTGTATCCCATCATATTATAAACACATAAACTTTTAAAAATATGAAAATATGCCAATCTCTTATTTAGTGTCCGCTTGTTTCACAGAAAAACTTCTGTATTTCCTAATTTTTTAGAAAAAATGGTTATACAATCATGTTTGAATGCATTTAAATATCTAGTCAACAGAAAAATAACTACTTTGACAGCCTCAAAATTCCGATTGGAATTGATTATTTTCTCTTTTTCATATTAGTCTTCTCCATTGCATTTGTACTTCAAAATAAAAAATAAGGTAACATCATTTCTTTTACTTATTATTATTTTGATTTTAAATTTTTGCTACATAATTTTTTTTATGTGTACATTATTTGCTTGTTAATATATTATAAATTAATAGAATATTTTATCTCTGTTGGCTTAAAAACACTCAAAATATTTAATAAATCGGATAGTTTAACATTTTCTAATCATTTTATACAATTGGATGTGTATGGAAGCTATAGAAAATATTTAATTGAGGATTTCGGAAGAGAAAAAAAATATCTCTTTTACATGAATATTACTCATTTAAATATTTTAAATCTAAATATTTAAATATTCCAAGATTATAAAAATAAATTGTTCTTACAATTTAATATAAAAAAAAATAGAAATTCGAAAAAATATATATAAAAAATTGTATCATATATGGAACCCATAACGTTGTTAGGTTTGCAAATACAATACCTAGATTTAATTAAATCATAATAGATTTTCGGATTTATAAAAAAGATTCTGATTTTGAATTAGAATTAGAAAGATTATCTACAATTTAAATTTTTTAGGATATAATTGAAAACATAAATAAAATGATTATGTTGAGAAATTTGGGGTAGAAATAAGATCTTATAGATTTGAATATCTCAATTTATATTAAAATTCAAAAATTTTAAAAATGCCCGATTGTTATTTTAACACAATATTTATCTCGAGTGAATTTAAAGATTAATATAGGAAAAATTCTAAAAAAGTCTCCCAAAAGTTTGAAATATCCAAATCAGTCACTTTTTAAAATTATATCTAAAAAAATCTCATTTTACAATTTTAAAAACACAAAAGACTAATCTACCCTTATGCAATTAGATCCTTAATACATTTCATATCTCTTAACTTTGTTAAAATATTTCACCCTCTTAATTTTATTAATATATTTCACACATTTTCATGTTAATCAATTTTTTTATTATAAATTCTTTTTTATTAGGTGGATTTTGTGAAATATATACCAATATAATTTAAGTTTTTGATGATGAACTCCATTAAATGGTGATGTTTTTTTTAAAAAATGGATATGTACTAATCTATATTATATTACTATATAAATATTACTATATAAAAGTCTCTTAAACCAAAAACCTGCCGTTTGACATTTTACCCCTGTCAATTCATTCAATCCCATTACAGTCCATTCATACCACTTTAATGACAATCATTTTTTCATAACCCCTACATTTCTATTCAATTCCAAGAAAACTCATTTACATCATTTTAATCTTATTTATACCACATTAATGACAATCATTTTTTCATTTAACCCCTACATTTCGATTCAATTCCAAGAAAACCCATTTACATCATTTTAATCTCATTTATAGTATTTTATAATACGATACATTTCATTATGTAACATATTCATTAACTTATAATTAAAATTGATTATTATAATATTATTAGGATACTCTTACATTTCTACTCAATTCCATGAAATTCATTTACAACATTTTAGTTTCATTCATAGTTTATTATAATACATACATTTTATAATGTAACATATTGATTAACTTATAGTTAGATTTGATTATCATAATATTATTAGGATAAAACATGATATATTATACATTAAAAATATAATTCACAAATAAAAAATTATTCCCATTTCATATGCAAAAACATGATATATTAAAAAAAGGTAGCAAATATTAATGTAATTCACATCTATTAGCATTTATTTAATTCACACATATTTGATTAGCATTTACTCTATTCTCTTGGATTTCTCTACTCTATTAATGCCCCAAATAATCAATACTCCATACGCTCTATCCAACAAAAAAATATATAATTCACAATAATTAAAAATGCAATCCAATTAAAAAAACAAACATATAAAATACTGGTACAAAAAAAATATTGCTATAAAAATTGACAAATTCATATTGGAGCTTTGTGTGAACTCAACAACAGATTTATCCAATGAAAATCCATTCATATCATTGCAATCTCATTCATAATTTATTCATATTTTCAACATATCCCGTATGACATATTAAAAGTTTAAGCTTCATTTTTAATTATACTTATATGATGACTACTATAGATATATCATAAAATAATATTAATAATTTACATTATTTATGATAAAATTACATTCATATGCTGACTTATCCATGAAAAAATTCCTTTACATCAATTATGATTAAATTACATTAATATACCGACTAAAATTATATTAATATGTTTATTATTTTATAATCATATTTGAGTATCATAAGATTATTAGGATAATAGGATCCTTTTAAAATAAAAATATATTCAAAATATAATTCAAAAAAAAAAATTTCTCATTTCATATTCAAAGACATGATATATTAAAAAAGATATCAAATATTAATGTAATATCTTCATTATAGATTTTTAAATTATATTACGAAAATTCATCCACCCTCCGTTCAATCTCCTTATCATTCATCCCCTCTCCATTCAATCCCCTCATCTTCTTCTACAGACAATGGCTTATACTCTTCCACAAACCCCCAAATTTATTTATGCGAATTGAATACCATTTATTGTCATCCCCATTCATTTGGATATATGGATCTATCATCGATCTTTTTTTTCTTCTCTCTATGAAAATTTTTTTAACCTTAGAAAAGTGAGTTAATCTTTTGTAGATATGATGCTTATTTTGAAGTTTTATGTTGCAAATAGACTAAATATGTTATTTTTTCATTTGGTTCCTCTTTTTTTAAAAATTGGTATGTATCTACTGTTAAAAGAAAAAAATTCTCAAATAAGATATTTGTTTTGCCTTTAATAGACTGTTCTTCGATTCTCTATTCTGATTGGAAGTAGAGCAATAGTGGATCTGATTTTTATTCATATATCTTTTGTAATATAATTTCATTATGATTTTTTCATCATCATAATAGAGTACCATTTTTTTTCTATCTAATCATGAGAATATTATGATGTCCAAATTTAATTGACTGTTTAACCAATTTTTTTTAAAAAATTTACTATCTGAATTTTCTTTTTCAATTTTGCTCTTCATGATACAGGATGTGTAGCCGTCTTCAAATTATTAAATCTGGTGATCTTAAAATATTTTATTTTAAATTTATTACCCACATAAATTGTTGGTTTTTGCATTCACCATGTTTGAGTTTTAATGATACGGTTTATAATATTATTACTCGCCGTCGATCAGAGAACACACGTTTATAGTCTTGTTAATTCAAATTGTTGACTTGTTTATTTAAACAAAAAATTACCAATGGCCTATAAGTGCAACATTTTTCATTAACTAAAAACAACATTGATTATTCTACGTACTTCTAAATTATGTTACTGAAAATGCTTTGTCAATAACATTATAGGTTATAAATAGGTTAATTTATTAGAATAGAAAATACTACATGACTATCAATTTTCTGAATTGTTTCGACAGAAATGAAAGGATAACATTACCATATCTAATGAAATATGTCAAGTGAAATTTTAGAAATTTTATTACTCATATCAATTGGTGGTTATCATAATATTATTAGGATACTCTTACATTTCTACTCAATTCCATAAAAATTCATTTACAATATTTTAATTTAATTCATAGTTTATTATTATACATACATTTTATCATGTAACATAATGATTAACTTATAATTTGATTTGATTATCTTAGGATAAGACATGATATATTATACATTAAAAATATAATTCACAAAAAGAAAATTATTCCCATTTCATATGCAAAAGCATGATACATTAAAAAAGATATCAAATATTAATGTAATTCACATTTATTAGCATTTATTTAATTCACACATATTTGATTAGCATTTACTCTATTCACTTGGATTTCTCTACTCTATTAACTCCCCAAATAATCAATAGTGCATAAGATTTACCCAACAAAAAAATATATAATTCACAGTAATTAAAAATATAATCCAATAAAAAAAACAAATGTATAAAATACTGGTACAAAAACAATTGCTATAAAAATGGACAAATTCCGATTCGAGCTCTGTGTGAACTCAACAATATATTTAATTCCACGAAAATCCATTCATATTATTGTAATCTCATTCATAATTTATTCATATTTTCATCATATCATGCATGACATATTAAAATTTTAAGCTTCACATTTCATCATCCTTATATGATGACTATTATAGATATATAATAAAATAATATTAATAATTTACATCATTTATGATAAAATTACATTCATATGTCAACTTATCCATGAAAAATTCCTTTACATCAATTATGATTAAATGAAAATGTAAAATCAATTATGAAAATGTTATTGTAACTAAATTTTTTGACATTAATATTAATCAAAACATATATTACATTTTGTTTATGTGCATTTGCACGTACACAACAACTAGTGATATCATAAAAATATGTAAATAGCAAAAAAATAAAAAATGTGAATAAAGATTTAGAATATTAAAATATCATCTGCTACATTGGGACACAACACATATTTAAATTACATATTATGATTATACACAATGAAAAATGATAAACAATATCATGTAAGATATATATAAGAAACACACAGTATGATATACAATAACAAAACCTCTAACAGGATTGATTTTCATCATGTATAGAGAAATTGTTGTTTTATTGGAAAGATAGATTTTTTGTGTGGAATAAAGAGAGATATTAAAGATTTAATTATATAAGGGCAGATTAGTTTTTTGTGTTTTCAAAACTGTGAAATGAGACTTTTTTAGTTATAATTTTTAAAAATGGCTGATTTTGGTATTTCAAACTCTTAGTAGATTTTTTTGGTCATTTTCCCATTAATATATTAGCTAATTGGATCTCACTTTGAAATTTATATTCAAATTCTACATTCAAAAATCAAAATTTAAATTTTTTATTTCGGATTTACATGTAAATTTGGAAATGATAGGTATATTAGTTTTTCAATCTTTTAATAATGCTCTCAGCATAAATAATTACATAATAAGTATTTTAATTATTAAAAAATAATGCAAAAAATACGAGCCCTATAAAATTTCTATTTATGAATAAATGTGATGTTAGATGTATGTGTATTAATTTACAGCCATTATATTGTTATTTTTTTATTTTTAATGTTTATAATAAGATATTTTTGCATATATGACATATCCATTTTTTGTAACCAAACACCAGAAATCAAATTCAAGTAAATATATTTTGAAAAAACAAACAACGGAAATTATTTTTTGAAAAATAATTTCATTATCACCAAACACAGGATTTGAATTTCATTTTCCTGAAAATTTTCTTCAAGTAAAATGAATTCTGAAGGAACTCAAATTACACGCAATCAAATGGACCCTTAAGAATGGCAAGACATAAACTCTTTCAAACCCTTTTATGAAAAAAAAAAAAAGCTGAATTGTTCAAATGCCCCTTGACCAAGAGTCTAATTTTTTTGTACCCCTGGACTTTTTTTTATTTTTTATTTATCCCTAAAATCTTATCTTATTTATTTTTTGCCCTCACTTTTCATAATACCCACACTACCCCTTACAGACAGTTACAGAAATACAGAAATACAGAAATTAAAGTACGCAAAGATGTTTAAACACAAAATGATCATATATATGCATTCTGAGTGTCATTGCATTTTCAATTGTAAGTGCATCAACATATACAAAATTGTTTATAGATACAATTCGAAAGTTTCGTTAAAATAAATACATTAATTGTTTGAATTATGTTTTTTAAATTATAAATAAAATTTGTCATAACATGAATCCAAATTAAAAATTTATGCACAATTGTAAAATTTTAGTAGAAACTAACACTTATATAACAACTACAACAAAAACTACAAATGTGATGTCCAATGACATAATCTACAATTTATAGATAATATCATCTATTATTCTTATAACAATTACAACAGAAATTATAAAAATGATAATTTATAAAAACAGATATGTAATATCATATATGGAACTGAATTAAGGACATGTAAATTATAAAAATATAGTAACCAATTACCAAAATTTAACGATAAATTACATAAATGTAATATTAATTTATAGATGAGAGTAGTTTAGATATAAAAAATAAGGTGGTACTGGTCAAGGGAAAAAAAAATCAAACCAGATTTCAGGGGTAAATAAAAAAAATCAAGAGTTTGAAAAAAATTAGACCCATGATCAAGGGGTATTTGAATAATTCACCCAAAGAAAAATCCTCGCCTCCAATGTTGTGGATCATATTCCAACCCTCCCTGGCGATCACGAGAATTGTATATTGGAGTGAGCCCATTATTTTCTATTTACAGATGACAACTTAATAGCGACATATTGTATGGTGTAATCTCAAGTTGCATACGGATTTTTTATTTTTTACTGACTAAATGTTCCAATCTTTTCAGATAATTGAAAATAGGATCTTTTTTTAGTGTTTTTCCTCAATGTGATAAATTTTAAATCATTTACTTTTTCATCACCAAATTAACTCGATTTAAATATCAGTCAACCTCATCTCCAATTGTAACAAGCTGCCGTATCATCTATTCATCTGCCTTAAATAATTGAAAGAAACTAAATGCAAATGGCAGCTGATGTCTTCCTTGCTCGGTCAATTTTTCATAAATAATTAACTACTAATCGTCACATAAGGGCATGAATCTCCAATCCACTCTCTCCTCACTTATGTTTTAAGGGGAGTTATATATTCATCCCATACAATTAAAAAATCACCCCGTGATTAATCGTTTTTATCCACCCAAAACCAAAGGAAAATCACCCCTACCGACCACACCCCATTTTGAACCAAGCACACCCACTGTACTGTTCGACAAACGTAATATCGATCGATGCTACATACGTCGATAATTCTAGTGTCGAACTGAAAGATTACACAAACATTTTTTTTTTGTTATAATATCGACACAGATATTGTCGATATGTGTTAAATATGTCGCCAAGCGGAATGTCGATAGTAGCAGATTATTGAAAAATAAAAAAATAAGTATCGGTTGACATATAAGATGTCGAGAAAATGCTAATGGCCAACAATGATAGTGTCGATACCAACAGATAATTGCAAGCTACTTCTTATGGATATGCTTGAACTTCATTATCTCGAGAACTCAATGTCATGTCATTAGAATAATTTTTTCGATTTAAAGTTGTAGGTCGAATACGTTCCTTGGGAGTCACACTACACTGTAAAAAAATTAAATAAATACTCAATCATATACAATAAATTAAGAGTTATATACTCACAAAATAAAAACAAGAATTATATCAAACTAATAATTAGAAAATTAAGAGTTATATACACACAAAATTATATCAAACTAATAATTAGGAAATAAATCAAAATCATTGATCAACGAGGATTTCAAAGGATAAAATATAATACAAAAAAAAAACAAGAAGAAGATGTTAGTTTGAAAAGCATAACTCTTTTTATTTTTCAATAATCTGCTAGTATCGACACTCCGCTTGACAACATATTTAACACATATCGACAATACATGTGTCGATATTATAACAAAAGAAATGTTTGTGTAACCTTTCAGTTTGACACTAGAAGTGTCGACGTATGTAGTATTGGTCGACACTACGTTTGTCAAACAGTACAGGGGTGGGCTTGGTTCAAAATGGGGTGTGGTCTATAAGGGTGGTTTTACACAATAGTATTTAGTCCGAGTAGTTTTATATGTTCTAAAAAATTGGTTGGGTGGCTTTCCAATTGGGGTGGTTTCCCACTAAACAAGGGTTTAAATAAACCGTCCCCATGTTTTAATTGTATGGAAAGTGGAAACATTAAAAAACACTCCAACCTACTTCCTAAATATATTTCCATAAAGCAGGAAAATTGATTTTGAAGAACCAAATTCTTTCTCCAAATATTAGGGTTCAAGATATTCAATGCATTTTAATGAAATATAATGATTTGTCCTTAATAGGAGGGTTAGAAATATATGATCATTCCATGTATTTTCATTATACTTTGAGAGAGGATAAGAAAAAAAATAGGGAGGAGGATTGAAGAATGCACTTAGGCTTTTTTTTTTAATTCTTTTATCATACATAATTCATTTTTACCATGTGTTAATTTGATGTGAATTCAATTTCTGTTTGACTATCTGGTTTGCTAATGGATTCCTGTCCAAAAATTTTTTTTTCCAGTGTTTAGTTCGCATTTGATTTAATTACTAAAAATATATATTCTTACTAATAGTCTTGCATGTACATGTAATTATTTATCTATCTCTTTACCTATATCTCAATTATGGAAGAATAATAATACCAACATTACTAATTAATCATATATAAAATTTAACAAAAAATAATATCTCAAAATAAATTGCATGTTACGTATTATTTACTTATCAAAGTTGACTATAAAGAGATGTGAATTGGGTTATTTTGTATAATTGGGAATATGAATTGTACTACTCATTTAAAAAATGTTATTACCGAAAGGTTATAATAGATATAAAATATAAAATCCACTAATATTCTCAAAATTACACCAAATTGATTGCACCTAATTTTCCACTTGAATGGATTTTGAATCCATTTGAACCCATATTTTGAATTTTACAAGTAGATATATTCATGTTTCTCTAGTTTTTAAGGGAATGAGATACCAATATAGAATATATACCACCAATCAAACAAGAAAGATCAGAGAGTTTCTTTCTATGTTATAGAGTGTTAGAATAAGAGTGAGAAAATCCTAATTCTATTAGAAAAATACTATAACACTTTATATAATAATATAGGATAGTGTTACACATATAACAAACTAACAAATCAATATAATAATAAACTAATATGTAATCTAACATCTTACTCTGAAGGGTAATAACCTTAGAGTCTGTACAAAAATGACAAACTCCTCCAATCATCAAACTAGAATGTAACAATTATTAAAATATCCCTAATACATATTTAACTTCTCTCTTAAACTTTGAATAGTAAAACCTTAGAATTTACACAAAAATAACAAACACCTCCAATTATCAAATAATTCAATTGTGTGAAATAGTGAATTGATATTCGTCATCTATCCTTTGAAATCTATTCCTTTGCTCTCATTTTTTTAGTCTATCAGATTCGGTGGTCCATTAGATCAGAACTGTCATGATCTTTCTCATTAAACACATAGTAACAAGGGGTTTTATAAAGAAATAGAAAAATAGAACGCATACAGTGCACGACGAGAGATCGGCGGGCAGAGAGAAGGAGAAACGCGACGTCTTGCGCGGACGGAGAAGAAGATGAAAAAATTCAAAGATCAAAAAAAAAAATTGAGATCACAATGGGGAACTCAATTGGATATCTCCGATCCCCCGAACGATCCGAAATCGATCCTGGTATCCTGGTCAGGTACAGAGAAATTCCGCTCCTCACCGTCGATCGTCGAATCAGCGGTTCTGATCCCACCACGTGGATGACGGATCCGCCCTCACCCAATCAACATGGGTATGGGACTAGAACCAGAGGATGACGTGGTGGTAGTGATCCGTTGTTGTTGCTATTGCTACTCGTGAGGACCGACGATCGCGAGCGCTCGATGTCCGACGTGACGCTGCTACACGTGGAACCGTCGATTAAAAGAAAAAAAATACGTGAATATAGAATATTTGAAGTGACTTTAATATCATAATATCATGTTAATAAAAAATAATAATAATAAAATCCTTAAACTCTTATTATATAAAAGATTAAAATCATCTATATAATAATACATGATAGTGTTATACGTGTAATATACTAACAAATCAATACAATAACAACTTAATATGTAATCTAACACATTTAACATAGAAAAGATGAGGATGAAATTTGGGATGCTCTTAATAAACTTTATACAAATAATTTTTTTTTTTTGAAGAAAGGTAGATGTTTGCTACCTGATTTCATTTCTGATTTCGAATTACAAACTCCGAAAGGAGGGTGATTAGAAAGCATAAAAAACATCTAATAAAATAAAACCCCATCACTCTCCGTGGTTAGAAGAGACATCTAACCGAATGGAGGAGGACGAAAGGGGTATGTGGAGCACACCCCATGGCTACCCCGTGACACATAATCTCCCGCCTCTGAAGTCCACCTCCTCCGCCTTCGCAATGAAGCGTCCCCAGTCCCTGATGCACCCTTGAAACATGTCCCACATGTTCTCTTTGTACACCCTTGCACCCCGAAAGATAGCCTCATTTCGCGTCCTCCAGATAGTCCATGTCCCTGCCGGTATGATGGTTCGCGCAATCATTGCCTCCAAACTGTTGTTCGTAGAGTTTGTCCTCCCAGGCTGAGCTGCCCACAACTCTTCTAGTGACGTAAAGGATGTCCGAAATCCGGTCTGCGCCCCCACCTCTTCCCAAAATTCCTTTGTCACCGGGCAAGTGCAAAATAAGTGCAAGACTGTTTCAAGCGGCTCCGCACAAAGGGGACACGCCATCGAATCATTTGGTGCCCACCGAGCTCGGTACGCTCTCGTAACAAGACGTTCTAGAGAGAGGAACCACATAAATACCTTGATTTTCAAAGGGACTTTTGGACGCCAGATTTGACTATATCGAGGGCTAGGCGGAAGACTCCCAGATCTTGTGAATCTCCACCATTCATACGCACTCTTTACTGAGAATGTCCCTGCTGTGTTGGGTTGCCATCGCAACTGATCCGAGCTCCCTTCCCGCACCCGTAGAGAGCCAATCCGGTCCATCAAGACAGCGTATTGGTCAGTCTCTGTAGCGCTTAAACGTCCTCGAAGCAGCTCAACATGCCAACTCCCAGTTCCCGTGTGAAAGAACTCAAAGACGGATCCGTCCTTCTTAGTGGCCAATCTAAAGATGTCTGGAACCAGGTCGCTTAACCGAGCTTCTCCTGCCCATCGGTCAAGCCAAAAGTGCACTGATCTGCCGTCCCCTACCTTCCATACGAAGGCGTTGACTACCTCCAGGCGGTCTGCGAAGTGCTTTGCATAACTGGGTCGCTCTGACGTTCAGTGATGGCCATCGACGGTCCCCCATGCCCACGCCGCCGTACCTATCCCTTATCAAGTGCGTCCAGATTGACGCTGTCCTTGATAACCATCTCCATACCCACCTGGTAATGAGGGCTTTGTTCATGTATCCTAAGTTTAATACTCCTAGACCCCCCAACCGCTTAGGCTTGCATACGGACTCCCAATCAACCATGTGGGGGGCCTTCCGGTCAATCTCCCCTCCCTGCCAAAGGAATCTCCTGCGGATCCGATCGATTCTTTGTAGAACCCCGGCTGGTAGTCTGAACACTGACAGGTAGAACAAAGGGAGGTTGGTCAGGACAGCTTGTAGAAGCGTCAGTCTCCCACCCCAACTCAACATCTTTCCTTTCCAACCCGACAGTCTCCTCTCGAAACGCTCAATAAGAGGATCCCATTGCTCCTTTGTAAGGCGACCCTTCACTAGAGGTAGCCTCAGGTACCTAGTGGGGAAAGGACTAGATGGACATCCCATACAATCGGCCAGCCGCACCTCCTCCTCTGGCGAGATGTGAATTCCGTGCATTGTGCTCTTCCGAAGGTTGAGAGTGAGCCCAGATAGGAGTCCGAAGCAAAATAGGATGAAGCGGAAGCCCCGTACACTTCGCGTGCTCGCATCACTAAGTAAAATTGTGTCGTCCGCGTATTGCAGGATCGCCACTCTGCTTCCCTCTTGTGAGCTTGCTAGACCGGAGATCCATCCAGGCCCCGCTGCCTTCTCGCATAACCGGCTCAGGACGTTGGCCACAATGACGAATAATATCGGAGAGAGCGGGTCTCCCTGCCGCAATCCCCTGTTGAGTGGGAAATAACCTGTCACCTCTCCGTTTATCACTAGGGAGGCTCGCACCGTATCAATACATTGCCGCACCATTCTGATCCATCTTGGTTGGAAGCCATGTAAATCTAGCACCTGCAAAAGGAACTCCCGGTCCACGCTGTCGTACGCCTTCGCAAAATCTAGTTTGAATACTAGACCTTGCCTTTTATCTTTATGCAGAGCAGTCACCAGTTCCTGTACTGTGAGAAATCCCTCTTGTAGAAGCCGACCAGGTAAGAAGGCCGCTTGGGAGGGTTCGATGAGATCTCCGCACACCTGTTTTAACCTGTTTGCCATGACCTTCGCCACGATCATGTAGGCCCCATTGACCAAGCAAATTGGTCTAAAGTCCTCCACCCTCGTTGCACCCTCCTTTTTTGGGATTAGGACAAAGTTCGATGAATTTAAACAACCCACACTCTGCGAGCCCGCATGAAATTCTTCGACCATCGCCACCACATCGTGCTTTACTATGGGCCAGTATCTTTGGAAGAAAGATAAACTGAATCCATCTGGACCTGGGGCTTTGTCCCCTTCTGCCTTCGCAATAGCCCCGAAAATCTCGATCTCCCCGAACGGTGCCTCCAGCAACGCAAGCTGGTCGCGGCTAAGACGCGGTAGGTCAAGATCCTCCCAGCCCGGCTTCCATCCCCGGCGCTTATGGAAGGAGCGTTTGAAGTGAGCCGTTAGGTTGCTCCGGATCTCTTCCGGCTCCTCCCATACATTCTCTCCAATGTGAATTTTTGAGATATGATTCACCCTTCGACGTTGGCTCGCTGCTTGATGGAAGAACTTTGTGTTGTTGTCTCCCGCTTTCAACCATAGAGCTTTTGATTTTTGACGCCATTCGATCTCCTCCATTTTTTGGATTAGAGCAAGTTCCCTTTTCGCATTGCTTCGATCATTGCGGTCTGCCTCTGCCAATGTCGCTTGTTCCTCCTCACTATCTAGACGTAGAATGTCCTGAAGCAAGCCACATTTCTTTTCTGCTCTGGCTGTTCTAACCGTCATACTCCATTGCCGAAGTACCCGCTTGAGTCTACGAAGTTTGAAAGCCACCCTCCTTGCACCCCTGTAGCTGCTGGCACTAGTGTCCCAGGATTGCCGGATCAGTCCTTCCACACCTTCGACCTCACACCACCAAGATTCGAACCGAAAAGGTCCTCGGGGTCTTCTGGAAGTCGAGGATTCGAGGAGCAGTGGCACATGGTCCGAAGTCACCCTAGGCAGGCCCCTCACCCCACAGTCCGGGTACATTGCCTCCCATTCCTCGTCGATGAGTGCCCTATCCAACCTAGCAAGCGACGGTTCCTCGCGCATGTTGCTCCAAGTGTAGTCATGATTAGAAATCGGAAGATCGATGAGACCCTCCTCTTCGATCCAGTTTGAGAATGTAGACATGGCAGGGGATGCATAACCAACCCGATTTCTTTCTTCCGTCCTCCGAATGACATTAAAGTCTCCCAAAAAGGCCACTGGTACAGACCAACGCGCTCGAATGGCTGAGAGCTCATCCCATAATATTGCACGATCAGCATCATCGTTAGGTCCGTAGACGCTTGAGCAGCACCACCGCCCCCCCGATTGTAGGTCTTCCAACAAGACTGAGAAAGAAAACGTTCCCACTGACTGCTCCACCGCCCTCCATAACGTCGAGTTCCAGCAAATCAGAATGCCCCCCGCTGCGCCTCTCGCTCCCTTGAATCCCCATCCGACCAATAGACCCGCCCCAATCTCTGCGATAGTCCGGCTATCCACCAGTTCCATCTTCGTTTCTTGAATGCAACACATTTGTATTCTATGTGTGACCACCATATCACGTAACGCCCTCCTCTTTGCAGGGTCATTTAGACCCCGAATGTTCCAAATTAGGCAGCTAAACATAAGGAAACCGATAAACCTCCAAATAGGACATCCGATAAGACATGGGTCCTATGAAGACCCCTGCCGCCTATGATGCCGGTCTGAATCATCCAACCGCCTGTGGGTTATCTGATCCCCTGTGATCTCGTCATCTCCCCCGCCCGGGGAACTCGCTTCATCTTCCTCCTGCCCGAATGGTCCACATGCACCAAACTCCCCCCTAACACTGTTCACGAAACCACTTGTGTTGTTCTGGTCCTGAACCTTCAAACCCAAAAAGAGTGCGCGGTCATGAGCTAGGATCGTCCCGGAGGGCATATGCTGACGAACTGCTTCCTTCGGAGTGACACTCGGCTTCTCCGCGGGAGTTGTCGTCGGGTCTTCCGTGCCCGCGCCACTATGGGGAGATGAAGCCCGAGTAATATTTGGCGCCAAGTGTGGGCATCCAGGATTTGAATTTTCAAAAGATCCAAATAAGATGGGCATAGTTTCGACTTGACCCGAAGTGTCCCTTCTTATCCACAACCAGTTTTGCCCCTGGCCCAACAGACCTGGCCCATTACCACCCCCTACTGGCCCACCCCCCATCATGTCTTCCCTCTCTTGTGTTTCCTGCATAAATGAACCCGACTCCGTGGTATTCACAAAAATGGGAGCCTGTTCACTCACCTTTATGCCTTGTGTGTCAGGGGATGGTGATCTTCTCGTCTCTTCCAACGCCACCCGGTGGACCTCTGATCGCATTGTGGGGCTCGAGACGTGCGGCTGGCTTTGCGTGTTCCACACTTCGGCGTGACCTGATTTGTCGGTCCTGTCAGTATGTGCCACGTCCCTCCTTGGAGACCTGGTCCTCTTGCGTCGTGAGTTGTGCTGAGTTGACCCGGAACCGTGACTCGGGATCGTCCTCCTCCTTTGTGTCTCCCTGCCTCTCTACCCCTCCTGAGAGGAGTTGCTGCTCGACCCCGAGGTCCCATTGACGACCTGTATCCAGGATCGCTTCGAAGCCATGTGCACACTTCGAGCTTCAATTTGAATAAGGAATGCCTCGCGGCCATATGCTGCCCGCATGGTCCGTGGCCACTGTCTCGGCACCCCTGCCACCAGAGAAAACTCAGTGAACGTCGACCCTGACCGGTCCACTCCGCTCCGTCCGAATTCAGTGATTTTACCAAATCCGAACATGAGTTCCCTAAGACAGTCGGTAGCTTGCCAATGGAGGGGCAAACCAACTAGTCTCATCTTCCATCTAAACGTTTCTGCAGGGCGAGTCCCGAATTCAGGGGACCACGCCTCTAAGTGTACCAAGCCCCCCTCTCCACAGATGGTACTCCGCCTCACCATCCGACCCCGAAGCCGAGGGTCTGACACTTTGAGTAATACCCTTCCTGGTCCCAAGACTCTGTTGACTGCCCAGTCCTTTTTTCCCCACATGTCTTCTACCAGGCGAACCATCTCCTCCGAAGGGGGTGACCACCCGGAGGCCGTGACCACCACGCAGCACCGCAACGATCTCTCCTCCTCACAAGGATTGAAGCTGTCCCCCAATTGTATTTCCAGCATCTCCTCTGACATAGCTGTAAGTCTCCGATTGCCAGGGATACGGTCCAATGGACACGCGAATGCCCGATGTCCCGTCCCCCTACACCGCAAGCATATGACGGGTTCTTGGCATTCCCGACGCCAATGTCCCAGACCTAGGCACCTGAAGCAGCGGGAGTCCGCAGGGCATCGTCCTCCTTGTCTCCGGGGTGACCATCTAGTTCCACCGCTCGTCCTTCTCCCAACCGAATCCTCCATATCTCCTGCCTTCCTTTCACGCCGCTTCATCCTCACCCTCCACCCCTCCTCGCTCGTCTCACGCTCGACCCTCCGCGTCATCTCTCCCGAGCAGTTCGTGCAAAAATTAAGGAGATTTTATACGATGCAGAATCCTGGAAGGCAAGGAGGATCCTCGTGGGTCATAGTTTGGATAATGTAATTGAAGCCGTATATAAAGTTCCCACAATGTCTGATTAGTTGTGATGTATCTAACTTTGATCATTTTATTGTATTCTTAGGTAAAAGGCACCCAGAATCACATAATCAACGGGCTTAAATGACATTTATTTCAAATTGGGTTGCTGGATGGACAAACAAAAATATAAATATTTCATTGCAAGGTGATCACCTTTTAAGGAATCATCATGATGTGGGAACGTCCATCCAATGTGTCTTTGGGAATTGCACGCTAAATTAATGAGGAAAATGGGATATATTTTTAATGAAGGGCATATCCGTATTTTACCATTTTACACTTTTTCAAAAGTCAACAAACAATTCAAAATCAACCAATAAAATAATGACACATCATGGAGCTTGTGAATGGGACTTGTGATTTGGGGCCTATATATCACCACTCTTTGTAATAGGCGTCTTGAATGAGTGAGAAAGAGATGCTATTCTATGGCCCGACGAAGATGTGGTCAGAAAAAAATTTTGGTGCACGTAAGTGACACAAATTAATGTCATTAATTTATGGGTTGTGATTGTAAATTTTATTATGCAACACCACATAACCCAAACTAGCTAGATTTCATAAATGAGTATTTCGCAGAGCAAAGCTTGTAGTGTCGCCCGGCCCGGGCAAAGGACACCAAAGCCACTGTTTAGGGCCCCAACCCTGGTATACCCATACAATGTAAGTCCATAAAAAAACAATATTAAGGTGGTTGAATGACTGCTATACTCTTCACTCTTGCATACTCATTTCACACCTTAAGGTCCAGGCCCAACAAAATACACCCTAAGTATTCTAAACTAAGCCTGTCAACGGACCGGATACGGAGCGGATACGGTCATATCCGTATCCGTCTCTGAAATTTTTTTTATATATCCGTATCCGTATCCAACGGATATTTAAAAAGTGTATCCGTATCCGTTCCGAAATTTCGGATACGGATTCGGATAATTATCCGAAATATCCAAAATAAATAAATAAATAATTAAATATAACAAACTTTCATTTAAAGTTTAAAAATTGATTTAAAATAAAAAATTCACAAACACAAGTCCTAACTTTACAACTATTAGAAAGAATAAATAAATAATTAAATATAACAAATTTTCATTTAAAGTTAAAAATTTGATTTAAAATTAAAAATTCACAAACACAAGTCCTAACTTTACAACCATTAGAAAGAATGTGAGACACTTGATCAAAATCCAATGGTAGATATTAAATACTAATATTAACATTTTTTTAATGCCATCGGATACGGATATTTTTCGGATCGGATAGGGGTATATCCGTATCCGATCCGAAAATTTTCGGATACGGATTATTTTTTCGGATACGGATACAGATTTTTCGGATATCGGATATTTTCTGCATTTTCGGATACGGATTCGGATCGGATGCAGATATTTTTTTGGATAATTGACAGGCTTACTCAAAACCCAACCAATCAATTCATCTCCCAAAATTTTTTTATTTTTTATTTCCTGGGTCATCCCAAGCAATTTTTCTCCAACCATCCCCATTAAAATCCCTAAACGGAGATAATATGATTGAAAATAATAATAAATAACATAAAAATGAAAAACATAATTTTGAAGAACATATGAATGAAGAACATAATAATAGAGAATATAATAATGGAAATGAAAACAAAAATAGTCAAGAAAATCATGAAACTGAAGATTTGACTGTAGAATATGAAAAAATTTCTTAAAACATATATGATCCAAGAAATTGGACAAGTATTATTCAAAATTTAAGAGACTTATTAGTATAAAATGTCATATAAGAGAAAATGATATCAATTTTCCTAAAAACTGCTACTCAAAATGCAAGAAGAATAATTTTCAAGTGATATTTAGTTGATTAATTGTTTTCTGCTATTGTACCTTTTTATTTGATTGATCTTAGTAACAATATAATTTTGCATGGATATTTATGTGTTTTCTAATGTTGTTACAAGAAATTTATATTCAAGAGGTTTCAATTTTAATGATTGTACAATGTTATATTTGTAATTTATAACATTTTTAACTTAAAATAAGATAATATTTAAGAACATTTTTCTCGTAATGTATATAGGCTACACTCTAAAAGTTCGACTAGCTAGGGTCTCACCAAAAAAATACAATTCTCATTACCGACCCTAATTTTGATCCGTTAGGCTTAGTACATGACACCACAAATCACCTTAACACCCCAAGATATCCTGGACCAAAAATGACAATTTTGAAGACAAAAACAAAAAAATACATAGTGATTGAACCTATTATTTCAAATTACAAAAGCAAATGTCCTGGTAGAGTTACCAGTTACCACAATAACATAATCTACTAACTGCACACGTTTATTTTTTAAACAAAGTTTTACAAACACACATAATGATACAAATTATGGGCCAAACACACCACCACAGTTTGCTCAACGCCCAGCTTCTATAGATAAAACAACGCCTTTGTCTGAAAAATAGCATTCAGTGTTTTCTCCAAGTAAGGTTTCAGTCTCTTCTGGATTATTTATAGCCCACGGATGGCCCGGAAACACATTCATCCCCTCCAGTTCTAGTGCTACTTCCCTCATCGTGGGCCTTTCTTCCCCTACAATGCTCAGGCATTTTTCAGCGAGCTTGCAAACTTCATGTATCAAATCCATCCTTCTTTCATTCACAATCTGGTCATCTAAAACTTCTGAAAGTCGGCCTTCACTCATGGAAGACAAGACAACATTAACTAAGGTTTTCACTTCATTTCCCTGGTGAAGAATCGCCGTCTTTCGTGCGAGGAGCTCCAACAGAACAACTCCGAAACTATAAACATCACTTTTGTTAGTCAACTGCCCAGTTTGAAAGTACTCAGGATCCAAGTAACCCCGTGTACCTTGAACAAAAGTTGCGAACTGATCTGTATCTTTCGGTGTTAGCTTTGAAGCTCCAAAATCGGATACCTTAACCATATGATTTTTATCTAATAAGATGTTTGAAGACTTGATGTCACCATGGAGTATTGGTGGGGAAGCATCCCAGTGTAGATAGGCAAGCGCAGATGCAGCTTCTGCAGCTATTCTCAAGCATTCATTCAAGTGTAGTTGTCCTTCGCCATGTATAAGGTTGAATAGGCTCCCATTGCTGATAAATTCATATACCAGCATAGGAACCTCAACTTCTATACAACAACCCAATAGCTTGACCACATGTTTGTGGTTGATTTGAGAAAGAATGAATATCTCATTCGCAAATTGCTCATTTTGTATCTCATCGTCTGTTACCATGGACTTCTTAATTGCCACAACTCGATTGTCTGGTAGAACTCCTTTAAAAACCATACCCTGCCCACCTCGGCCAAGAATATTTTTCTCATCGAATTTGTTGGTAGCTATCATAAGCTCATCTTTACTAAATATCTTGAAGGCAGCATTTGGATTTGCAGAGAGTAGTTGTTCCAAATGTTTTCCCCCATTCTTTTGATAGAATCTCTCTTTGAGAATGGTGAGCTTTCTTGTTTGTATTCCCAAATAAATCCAAGAACCAATGAGAAGCAAAATGAATGGGATGCATGTTCCTGTATAATTCAATTTATAAAATTATTTACAATTTCTAAACGAATGATAGAAGTTTATCCTAAACACTACTGCAATATGAGATAAACACCATATATGAAATGGAGATATAAATGCAGCATGAATTGGTAGAAGGATCATATTTATGTCAAGAACCCATAAACTAGCTTCTTGTCCACGAAGGAACTAATTAAATAAAAAAAAAAAAAATTACAAAATAAAACTTTTTATTTTTTTTATTTTTTGTTTGATATCAGAGGGGCCCCCGTAGCTGACCTTATGATCGAGTTGAAAAAGTTACCTCCACTGGTTTGTCCCAGTCCAAAACTTTTTATATTGATTGAAATGATTGTCTCATACAAAATTTGGTAACACTTCTTACATGTTGCAAATACAAAGACATGTTTTTCAAGACATATTATTAATGACAAAATTATTAAAATATATTATATGTCACTGAATACAAGACACCGCTCATGAAAATTATTAAAACTATTTAAATAAGAAAGAATATAACAAGAATCTTAAAAACCTCCTAAAAATTATAAATTCACCTTGTACTTATAAAAGGTTATTATGATTATAAAGAATATAGGAATTGACTATCAATGATAAAGTCTCATAAATATTTATTTTAAAGATTATATTGATTTGCTTTTTTTAAAATTTGTATTACATCAAAATAACATTGAATAGATAGATGGAATAGAATAAAAAAATTAACTATAGAGATTTACCTAGAGCCACTGGCACTACTGGAAATGGACTTTTGCATTCAAACAATCTGGGATCAATACTATGTTTTCCTTTTGGACACTCGCAAGTGTAATTTCCTTGTGTGTTCGTGCAGATCCCTCTGCATGGGAAGGCAACTTTGTTCTTGCACTCATCAATGTCTGGTAGTGATTGGCAAAAAAAACAATATTCAATCACAATACACGATGTTGTTAATAATTACTTTGCATCGGGAAGAGAGAGATGGAATGATACCTTGACACCCTGCATGAAGATAAGGGTTACCCTCGTAACCAGAGCTACAATTGCAACGATAACCGGGGCCGTTAGTGGAGTCATAGCACTTACTGTTCTGGCTGACACAAGCGTAGTCGGAGTTGGGCGCCCTTTTAGCTTCTTCGCAGGTTTGATTACCAATAGCCCAATCTAGCACCAATGGAGCACTACCATTATTATTCTTTTCATAAAATTCTCTTGAGAGATCCAGAAGGCCATGGAACGTGAACCAATTCAGATCAGCAAGGAAGGCATAGCTGCACGGGTTAAACGCAGAGACATTTGTGTGATTGTTGAAGCTTTTTATCTCAATCTGTATTTCCTTGACCCCCTTCGGAATTGACGTCTGGCAGCACCCGATCCCATTGCATGATCCATTGGTCACCAAGCTTTGGTTCTCACAGACGGAGACACCCAGTTTGGAACTCTGTAACATTGCCGGGTGTATAGATGTAGGCATAGGTGTCGCAGCCGAGCACGGTGAATTTGTTCTGGGTGACGGAGAAGGTGAAGGGGCCACTATGAGATACCCAGAACCTCGGCCGGTTGTTGTGCACCTGAAACCCAGTTCTGTTGTAGCAGTCCCTAGCAATGTATTGATTGACGACCAGCTCTCCAGTTGAGAGAGAGATGTTTGTTATGCCAATGTTGCTGCCAGAGATGTAGGGGATAAAGCCGCCGTCATCGGTACCGTTGCAATCGATGCCGAATTTTTCACGGAAGCAACCTTCACTGATGCCGAATGGGTAGGGGATGCTGATGTCACCGCATTTATCTTGGCAGCCGGGCTTTGCTTGGGAGGCAACGAGTGTCACCTGTAGGAACTGAAGTAACAACGCTACCAAGACAGTCATCTTGTGAGTTTATGTAAGTATGTTATGGGTGGTGATTAAAAAGGGAGAACTGTGAAGCCTCTATTTATGGGAAGTGATCAATTCAGGGCTTGGTAGTAGTAGAGTGGATTGACTTTCATATATTCTTTTTGTAATACAATTTGGCATCCCTGCTGTTGTAAGCAGCGCGAAGTCAATTGGCAAGAGATGATTTTCTATTGTCCTGTTGGAGATTGGGTTACTATGAAGTTTTCAGAGTCCTTTTCAGCCTATACGTAACAACAGAGAGTCATGGTAAAGAAACAACTAGCACCAAGAATAACTGTGGTCTCCATTCCGAGGGCCGGTGCCAGGATTTAGATCCGGCCGAGAGGTCAAGAGACTTAAGAATAAATAAACTATATGTATTTATAAAATAATATAAATATATGATTATTTAAGACAATTAAAAATATCGAATAATTATAAGTCCTTAAAATAATAGATGAATGAAATAGAAGTTATTTTTACTTCTGTTTTTTGTATTTAAAAATCTGAAAATTTTATTTGAAAATCTTGAAAAATCTAGCTAGAAATATATATCATTATTTACCATCACAAATTTAATTTAAATATATGCTTGGAATAATTAAAAAATAAACATGAAAGAAACAATTGACCACAAAATAAACAAGGATACTTTGAAAGCTTAGATTAAAAAAATAAATAAACCCAACTTTTATAAAATCCGAGAGACTCAAGTTAGCAATCATGAAAAACAAAAATAAATAAAAAGCAGTAAAAATTTAAAGATATGATTTTCCAGCCTTCAAAACCAGATATCAAAAGTCAATTAAAATAGATACTTTCTTAACATTAATTTCAACACACCCATGCATAACTTCAAATCTCAAAATTATCAACAGATATTAGCACACTAATCCGTTTTACAGTCTCATTTACAATCAGGAAGTTGGCTAATACAACATATATTTTACTATCTCAACAAATGTCAACTTTTTATTAAAAATATATATAATTAAAAGTATATGCATTCAATTTATATAAATACGTATTTCATTTGTATAAGAAAATATACTAATTCGTTAAATATATACTTATAAAAAATAAAACGTGACTAAATGTGATCGAGAACAAGACTAAATGTAACATTTTCAATTTCTACACTCATGTATGCCATATCATTTTAATACATACCAATTACAACCACAACAAATTACTATGTAGACAAATATAGACCAACAAAATCCTGAAAATACAATGGGCTAAGCCCATGAAAACGCAGCCCATAGAGTTGAAGACCTTCTCTTTTCTTTCCTGCTGGTGACAGAAGTCGATCCCAGCATCCCCGAATGAATGGGGTGTCCATTACCACCGCATTAAAGCGGGATGGGAGATTTACACAGACACACGTGACACAACAAATAAACAAAAGTCTCCGCCGCCACTGTCTATTTCAACAACACTGTGGGCTTGGTTGACCATGTTGAGATTACGTGAATCTAAGATTCTAAATCTAGATGAATTGGAATGGTGAATCATGTCAATCTATTTGATAAAAACATTATTAAAAAAATGAGACTGAGATTTTCAATCTTAATCATATGTTTGATAATAAATAGATTACAATATAAAAAATATATATATTTAAAAATACTCAATATATATATATATATAGAGTCGTGATATTATACGGTCGTGCGGTCGCGATTCACGGGCCGTCGATCACGGGTCCATCGCATCGGACGGTCGGATGCGATTCACGTCGACCGTTGGATGCGATGGACCCGCGATCGAACGACGCACGTCGAATCTGCACGACCGCACCGACCGCATATTATCAGAAATATATATATATATATATGTGTGTGTGTGTGTGTGTGTGTTAAGGGAGATAAAGAGCGTGGATAAAAATGTATTTTTTTCAATCCACTTCTATTGGGATTGAGGGAATACCACCTCTTGAGGGAATTCTCAATCCCTCTAATCAAGAATTCTCAATCGCAATCTCTTTTTTAAAATTTATCCAAACAACTTATTGAGATATTCTTAATCCCAATCTATACACTCAATACTCTTATCCAAACAGACTCTATTAAATTTATATGCATGTTTACGTAAAAATATTAAGATTCTCAAAACTCAAAAGAACGCATGGGTTGCATGTTACGTGTTATCTAAATATCAAAGTCATGCTCCAAAAAATATATATATATCAAAGTTTTTTTTTTTATGGGTATATCAAAGTTGACTAGAGAGAGAAGATGTGAATTGGGTTATTTAGTACGATTGCGAATATTTATTTCTTCGTATGAAGATAAAAAAAATTTATCAAAGTGTATTCATTTTATAAAAAAAAAAATATTACCGAAAGGGTATAATAGATATAAAAAATAAAATCCACCAATATTCTCAAAATTACACCAATTGATTATACCCAATTTCTCACTTAAATGGATTTTGAATCCATTAATTTGAACCCATATGTTGAATTTTACCAGTAGATTTTCATGTTTTACTGGTTGTTTTTATTGGATAGTGGAATAAGGGAAGAATAGGAGGGAATGGGAGAATAAAGCCCCCGTTTTATTGGATATTGGAATAAGGAGAGAATAGGAGGGAATAGGTCTAAAAGTTGTTTGTTTAGAAGGAATTGATAGGCTTACAAATGATCAAAACAACCCAAGATATCCTGGACCAAAAGGGACAATTTTGAAGACAAAAACAAAAAATACATAGCACGATTGAACCTTTTATTTCAGATTACAAAATCAAATGTCCTGGTAGAGTTACCAGTCATCACAATAAATCTACTGTGACAGCACACATTTATTTTTTAAACAAAGTTTTACAAACACACACAATGATATTAATTATGGGCTAAACACACCACTACAATTTACTCAACGCCCAGCTTCTACAGATAAAACAACGCTTTTGTCTGAAGTATAGCATTCGGTGCTTTCTCCAAGTAGGGTTTCATTCTCTTCTGGATTATTTATAGCCCACGGATGGCCTTGAAACACACTCATCCCCTCCAATTCTATTGCTACTTCTCTCATCGTGGGCCTTTCTTCCCCTACAATGCTCAAGCATTTTTTAGCGAGCTTGCAAACTTCAAGTATCAAATCCATCCTTCTTTCATTCACAATCTGATGATCTAAAACTTCTGAAAGTCGGCCTTCACTCATGGAAGACAAGACAACATTAACTAAGGTTTTCACTTCATTTCCCTGATGAAAAATCGCCGTCTTTCGTGCGAGGAGCTCCAATAGAACAACTCCGAAACTGTAAACATCACTTTTATCAGTCAATTGCCCTGTTTGAAAGTACTCAAGATCCAAGTAACCCCGTGTACCTTGAACAAAAGTCGCGAACTGATCAGTATCTTTCAGTGTCAGCTTTGAAGCTCCAAAATCGGATACTTTAACCATACGATTTTTATCCAATAGGATGTTTGCGGACTTGACGTCTCCATGGAGTATTGGTGGGGAAGCATCCCAGTGTAGATAGGCAAGTGCAGATGCAGCTTCTGTAGCTATTCTCAAGCATTCATTCAAGCGTAGTTGTCCGCCGCCATGTATAAGGTTGAATAGGCTCCCATTGCTAATGAATTCATAGACCAGCATGGGAACCTCAATTTCTGCACAACAACCTAATAGCTTGACCACATGTTTGTGGTTGATTTGAGAAAGAATGAATATCTCATTTGCAAATTGCTCATTCTGTATCTCATTGTTGTTATATATTGTGGAGCCTGATGATGTGCGCAGAGGATTGTTGGCGCTACGCAGGGGCGGACGGGGGTCGAGCTCCAGATGTTTCCCACCATTCTTTTGATAAAATTTCTTTTTGAGAATAGTGAGCTCTCTTGTTTGTATACCCAAATAAATCCAAGAACCAATGAGAAGCAAAATGAATGGGATGCCTATTCCTGCATAAATCCATTTATAAATTGTATGTACAGTTTTTAAATGAAAGATAGGAGTTTACCCCTAAACACTAAAGAGAGAAACTCCATATATACATGGAATGGAGATAACACTGAACAGATGGAATAAAATAAAAAAAAGGACAATTTGTAAAACTAACCCCAATTTTTTAAATATTTATAAAAATAGTCTTGCCCAGTGAATATTAGCATAAAATGTTCCTGGATTAGGTCAACACTAACTGATTTTTTTTAAAAAACAAATTATGAATGAAGCCTCCATCGCACATGGGCACAAAACCGAAGTACGATTTTTTAAAAACGAATGTAAAATTGAGGTAAACCTCTTCTTTATAATTGAAGGAGTGATTCATGTATTACCCCTACTTTGGAATGATTTATATATCACTTCTTCATTATATAAAGAGGCGTGATATATAAATTGCCTCTTCACTTTATTTTTGTTTAAAAAGACATCACGTTTAGATACTAAATTTTATCTCCATTCCATGTAATTATAAATCACGCCTCTTTATATAATGGAGGGGTGATATATAAATCACGCTTCTACCGCATTTAGGAATGATTTATAAATCATGCATCCATTTAAAAAAATTTAAATCCACACTTAGACATACTGATCAGTTTCTTCCTAATAGAAGTGGTATAATATACCCCCATCTCCTTTATAAAATAAGTAAACGTCAACGCTGACTTGGTCCATGACCATTTTGTGCTAATATCACCAAGCTGGTTATTTTTGCATATATTAAAAAAATTAAGTTTATTTTTGCAAAATTGCATTAAAAAATTCAACTATAATGGAAAGGGAGATTTACCTAGAGTCACCGGCACTACTGGAAATGGACTTTTGCATTCAAACAGCCTGGGATCAATACTATGCTTTCCTTTTGGACACTCGCAACTGTAGTTTCCTTCTGTGTTCCTGCAGAGTCCTCTACATGGGAAGGTAATTTTGTTCTTGCATTCATCGAAATCTGGTATGCAATGCAATAACCATATTCAATCACAATACACGTTGTTGTTAATTAATTACTTGCATCGTGGAGAGAGAGAGAGAGAGAGAGAGAGAGAGAGAGAGAGAGAGAGAGAGAGATGATACCTTGACATCCTCCATGAAGATAAGGGTTACCCTCGTAACCAGAGCTGCAATTGCAACGATAACCGGGGCCGTTGGTGGAGTCATAGCAGTTACTGTTCTCGCTGACACAAGCGTGGTCAGAGTTGGGTGCCCTTTTAGCCTCTTCGCAAGTCTGATTACCAATAGCCCACTCTAGCACCAATGGAGCACTACCATTATTATTCTTTTCATAAAATTCGCTTGAGAGATCCGAAAGGCCATGGAACTCGAACCAATTCAGATCAGCAAGGAAGGCATAGCTGCACGGGTTAAACGCAGAGACATTTGTGTGATTGTGGAAGCTTTGTATCTCGATCTCTATTTCCGTGACCCCCTTTGGAATTGACGTCTGGCAGCACCCGATCCCATTGCATGATCCATTGGTCACCATGCTCGGGTTCTCACAGACGGAGTCGCACCCGGTTTGGAACTCTGTAACGTTGCCGGGTTTATAGATGTAGGCATAGGTCTTGCAGCCCAGCACGGTGAATTGGCTCTGGGTGACGGAGAAGGTGAAGGGGCCAGGAGTAGGTAGACTGAAAGTCACCTGGTCGCTGAACTTCTGAAACCCAGTTCTGTTGTAGCAGTCTCGAGCAATGTATTGAGTGACGCCCAGCTCTCCAGTTGAGAGAGAGATGTATGTTATGTCAATGTTGCCGCCAGAGATGTAGGGGACAAACCTGCCGTGATCGGTAGTGTTGCAATCGATGCTGAAGCCTTCCCTGGAGCAACTTTCACCTATGCCGAATGGGTAGGGGATGCTGATATCGCCGCATTTATCTTGGCATCCGGGCTTTAATTGGGACGCCATGACCAGTGTTGTTACCAGTAGGAACTGAAGCAACAACACCCCCATGACCATCATCTTCAGATTTTGTGGATGTTAACTGGGCGGTTGATTGATGTTGATTTGCTTTGGTAGGGAGAAACTGTGAAGCCTCTATTTGTAGATGTGGGTTAAGGATTGGGTATTGTGAATTGACTTAGTCTTCTTTTATTCTTTTGCAATACAATTAGACAGAGTCATCGATAATAACCATTTATGTAGTTAACTTTTGTTTATTAAATTCAATTAAATTTTGTGTTTACCGTTCATCAAAAAAAAAAAAAAAAAAACTTTCTATACAAGAACTAATAAAAATAAATAAGTAAAAAATTTCTATAGAAGACGTGCTTTTCAATCCCCTCAAAGTAATAACCTTTCAATCATTTATATGTTATCATTACGGCATTACCCAAACACGATTTGAATACCAGTCAACCCTATCTCCACTTAGTAATAAAGTGATGTATCTGTATAATTTCCAAAGAAAAAAAAATTGATGTATCCTCTGCCATAGGCAATTAGAAAGCAATTAATATTGCAGCTGCGGTCTTCTTTGCATATGCATCATGCGTGATATTTACTCGGTCAATTGTTCTTATTTGAAGCTCGCAAAACCATGACATTTTTAAGTTGATAAAAGAAGAAACATTTGTAAATAACTACTAATCAAATAATTGTAGTACTTCTCCGTGATATAGACGTTCCTACCATGTGTGATTAGTTGGGTAGCATATAACGTTGACCATGCTATTGTATTATTTTCCTAGCTTAAATTCAACTCATTTAATTAAATATGGATCCTAGGTCCTAGCTAGTTTGAGTAGTGGCACAGGGGTGAAATAGGATGGAACAAGGATGAACAAGTCTAAAACCCTACTTATTTGCAAGACATAAGTGAGTACAATTATGTTTGAACATGTGAGAATAAGCTGGCATTGATATTCTATGTGTGTACCTCTAGAATTTTGTAATTTGAAATATAAAAGTCCTACAAGCACAATTTGATCTTTACAAGGACTAATAGAAACTATAGAGTTTATAGAATTACATGGTGGAATATTATAGAAATATTTCATCAAGTATAGATGGAATTTAACCCAAGAATGATAATTGAGTTTCTATGAGTTTTTTCATGGATTTGTACATCTGTTCCAACTTTAACGACGACTTATATATAATTAATCATGTTTAGAATGATGTCGTAAATGTTTTTAACCATTTATAATTCCTTATTCACATTTTAGTCATATTTTATCTACAACTTATATGTGGCCTACCAAACAACAAATTTTTTTTATAATTTTATTTTCTACTATAAATAATTAAAAATACAATCAAACAAAAAATAACTTATTTCTTAAATATAGTGGAATAATTATCTATAACGGAATAACCTATATCACTACCCAAATAGGGACCAGTAACTGTTAAGACTGTGTCACTTTTAAAGGTCAAATATCACGTTTTATTTATTTTAATAGTTCGGGCATTTAATTTCAAAATCTAACTGCATAGTTGTGGTTCTGGTGTTCACTTGGGTTTACATGGAAATTTTTGTAGCATTTCGAGGTCTTTTTAGAAATTATGCAGTTTGGATTGATATTTGGATTTAATTTTGTTAATGCCCAAGATGAAGAGGTAAAAATCTGATATTATCACGAGATGTTCAGTTTTGAGATAGCTTCCATATAGAAGTGGAATTAGATCAACTGGATTCGTGTATCAAAAGTTATGAGTGTTTTTCCGAGTATACCCCGAAGATGAGAAATCCAGGCAGCAGCCCTGTATGATGTTTAGCCTAGATTTTGGAATAGCTGGAGAGGTTATTTGATTTGGGTGTAAACATGAAAGCTGTAGATAATCTTCTTAGCTTTCCAATGCCGTTGGAATCGTGTAATTCGGAGCTGTATTGAGGGAGTTATGACCGTTTAAGTAAGGGCTGTTCAGGGTTTTTAGTCCGAGGACAGCTCGGTCATTCAGTCCGACCTTGCCTATTTAATCCCATCAAAATGTTACGACTTCAGCCTCTCTTTTCCCTCTTTTTCACACTGGTCCAGCCCCTTTTGTGTGTGTGTATTGGGTGGAGGAAGTGGAGGTGATGGAGAAGAAGCTCAAGAGAAAGTGTAAGAATGTGTGTATAGTGAGTTGTGTATGTTGTGTTGATGTTTCTCCTCCTTCTCTCCTTCCCCCTAGCTGATCCAATGTTTTTCACTCCCCTTTAGATCAGCACCCCCCATGTGTTTGTGGAAATGCCACAATGAGTGGGAGAAGGAGAAGATGGTGGAGCAAGGAGAAGAAGAAGATCATGGTGTATGTGAGTGCTTATGTTGTTGTTGTTGTTGATGTTTATCCTCCCTCTCCTCCTCCTCTAGCTGATCCCCTGTTTTGCCCCCACCTTTTGGTCCAGCTAAGTAGAAGGTGTGCTGTGAAGGAGATGGTGGTGATGGTGGGTGTGTGTGTGGTGTCATTGTGAGCCCCAACACCTTCCCTTCTCCTCTCCCTCTCTTGGTAATTCTCTACCCCTACTTTTATGCTTGCTAGGATGTTGTAGAGGGCATGCATGAGAGTGTTGTTATAAGTAATTGGTGCTGCACATGGGATGGTTGTATTAATGTATGAATGGGGTGGCTTGGTGTTGTAAGGCAGATTTTCTGTCTCCTCAAGATCCTTGTGTTTGGGGTATTTAGAGGCATATTTTGAGACTTATGTCTTCATTTCATATGATCATCTATGTGTCTATATGTTACATATGAAATTTGGTGTCATTATGATATTTGTGCTGTAAGTTATAGCCTGATGTTCATGATCTGTCCAGATTCGCGCAGAAATTGACCAGTTTCGGAAAATAATTTATTTCGGGCATTTAGAGATTTAATCAAGTTATTATGTCTTCACGGAATATGATTCCAACATGTCATAGAATGTGTGTGATTTATTTGAGAATTTTTGGATGTGTATTGTGTGCTGTGGAGACCAATGTTTGGGGCTGGTTGCAGTAGATGGACTAATCTTGTATAAATATGTGTCAAAGAGTTATTATGCATAGTGTGGGCAATATCAGGAGTTGTTGTCTTCATGAAGAAGGCTGGTATATGTGTCAAGGTGTTTTATATTTAATTGAGCATCATTGGTTGTTCTTGCAGATCTCGTAGACCGGACGCGCGGCGATCCAAGTACTAGTGAGTGGTTTGATCCACCCCTTTTGGGAATTGCTAGATGCATGTAGTCATGCATCACGTATCCCTGGGGTTTTATAGCTATATTCAATCTTTATTTCTAAAAGAGTATTGCTATACTAAATCGATATTGTGCTAGATAACCTGTATATTTATTTTATATGTGATATTATCTCGATGCGTAGTCATACTTAGCACTATTGACCATTAATTGATTCGTATGTTTCATTTACTACTGTCTTGTGGAATGCAGGCTAGTCTATGACTTGTGTTGTTTAACTTCCATTTTATTCACTAGTTCTATGTGAGAGGTTGGAAGCCTAGAGTGAACTGTATTATGCTTGTATATTCAATTAATTGCACTCATATATGTGTATATGTGAATGCGCATGGTTTAATCACAGGTTATTTGGACATGTGGTCCATATATCTCCTTTATGATAAAATTACTCTTGTTGGATTGTATAAAGTGTGCATATATGTGTATATATATGGTTTAATCACAGGTTATTTGGACATGTGGTCCATATATCTCTTTTATGATAGAGTTTCTCTTGTAATAATTGTGTGTGTGTTTAATTAGTCAGGCATAACTGTGATAGACATATGTGCGATCCATGGTTAGGATCATATTTTATTTTACTATGCAAATGTAGCAGGTTATCTACCCTGCATCCATGCGATGCTCTCATATAAGAATTCAGAAGAATTCATTTATTGTATTCGTTAACCGATATCTATGATAGTATGTTTGGTCTATCTGTAATAGGCGTGTGGATGACCCATCTTTAGGGTCTTGCCATCGTATTGTTAAGTGCGAGAACTTAACTGTTTTTCCTCACGTCCGAGTGATGCATCTGTATAGCAATTCAAGAGAATTCATTACCATTGTTATTTGCTAGATGATTATAGTTGATCCTTGAGGATCGTATTGTGAGCATGGAATGCTTCTCCCTTACCTCGTATCCGCGTTGAAGCTACCCGGCGTTGGAGCTATCCTGGATTCTGCTCCTACATCATAGGAGGCCCAATGTGTATTTCGATACCCTTGTGGCTTCGTACCTATCTTGGAAGGCCGTCAGGAAGAGGGCTACCCGGGAGAGGGCTACCGGAAGGTTAAGGGAGTTAGCGAGTTGATTTCCTTTCTAATAGTCCCATGTCACCCTAGGGGTGAGGATGGGGACGAGGTTGGAGTGCTTCCTCCCGCATCGTCGTGCGTCGAAGTTTCCGAGCGTTGAATGCTTCTCCCCTACCTCGTATCCGCGTTGAAGCTACCCGGTGTTGAAGCTATCCTGGACTATGCCTCCACATCGTAGGATGCCCAAGGTATATTTTAACACTGTTTTGGCATCGGACCTACCATGGATGGTTGCTAGGAAGAGGGCTACCCGGGAGAGGGCTACCGGAAGGTTAAAGGAGTTAGCGAGTTGGCTTCTGGTTTCAATAGTCCCATTTCACCCCCTAGAGGTGAGGGTTAGGGTAAGTTTGGGTCACGTTGTCGCGTGACATTTATATTGGGAATGCCCAAAGTATAATACATCTGCTGAATGGTGTGAGGCATTGCGATTAGATTTAAGGTATTATGTTATCTAATAATGATATGCATTATGGTTAACCGTTTGGTTCCTCTCCAAGAGTTCTAAGAGATTCCCCCCTACGGGTCGAGGGTTAGGGTGAGGTGAGATCGCGCCTTCACGTGACATTTATATATGTTGAGTTTCATCCCATATTCCTTTTTCTTAGAAAGAAAAACAAAGATGATGAACTAATATCATATGATTATTATAGAGCTTGGATCCTTGCCACTCACTGAGCTTGTAGCTCACCCCTCGTGTGTTATTTTTTTCACCAGGGATTGGGTTGGCGTGGAGCTAGAGCATCTATCTGGCGTGGTTCGTGCGTAGAGTGTCCCATCTTTCAGTTGGCGAGTGCGAGGCTGTCAGCAATCCTATTTTCTTGTATATGTATTAGTAATCGTGCGTGTTGCATATATGGCTGTATTGAACTAGACTTGGACTCTCACATGACAATGTTTGTGTATTCAGGTCTGTAATAATGTTTTTGATTTACAGACTTATTTATATTTTATACTTCCGCTTTTTTTTTTAATTGGCTATCGCTTCCATGTAGCCTTGTTACCTTATTCGATCCTTGCCAGTTTTTGTGTGATTGGTATGTTTCCGGGGCGTAACAGTAACCTCGGATTAGGATCCTATTTTTCCTACCACAAGCTCATCCTCCCTTTTTATCCTTGAAAATCAATTATTTTGGCTAGCTAGAATAAAAATTCAACAGCCAAATAAAAAAAATTATCATCTCATATTTATTTCAACCCAAGAAATTATTATTTATCGGGTGTTGTCACACATAATTTTTTTTACAGTTCCGAATGAAGTCTTATATGCCCCATTAGCCATGCATCAAAATAGATATCTCCTTAGGTGAAGTATATATCTCATTAAAAAATTTACTCAAAAAATTGGTTTATTTAATTCGAAATAGGATATACATTTTTTATTAAAGCACACATCCCATTAGAAAATATTTAATAATTTTAATAAATTAAAAAATATGATGACCATCCTAAGATTACATTTTGATCCAATTAGCGAATCACACAAGGGGCTACATGATTAGCATGCCTCCGGTCAATGTGTTAAATGGCTTTTCTTGTTTTCATTGTTAGATGGACCAACAAAATAGATCATGCCTTTGGTCTATTTACTGTGTGATGCATCTAAATGCAAGATCTGCATGCTCAAATGACGTTGTTGACATTGCTGATTTTTTAGAAGAATGTCAGGACGATGGACTTCAACTGTTGATTTCTCGCAAGAAATCATCTCAACTCTACGTAATTGATATTCACAAAGAATAACGAAACCAAAAAAATAAGTAAATTCTATTAATCAAATTTCAATTAATTATGTGATTACAAATTATATTTATAGAGCAGAGAATCCTAACAAACTAGGATATCAATAAATTTGTCCAAATCTCTCTAACTGAATCCTAACCAATTGCAATTCAATTTTAAATTCAAAATTCAAATTCAAATCCTAACTAATAAACAAAAAATCATATCTGAATTATATATAAATATTAACTAATCCTAATTATTTAGAAAAGATTTGATAAATCTAACAAATAAAACTAAAATACTAAAAATTGTAAATCATTCATAATACTCCATTTGGTGGTACTCAACATTGATAGAATGGTCCGTGATTGTGTTGCATCACTGTGCAAACAAGGTTCAGAGGAGGTAACCCACCTCTTCCATCAGTACTGTGCATTCCTATTATATAAGCTACTGAGAAAGATGGAAACAAGGAAGCAGGGCTGTATAACTCTTGTTGAGTGGGCTCGCTGGATCATATTGTACCTTGGCTTCACAGAAGAGAAGACCCTTATGGACAGCACTCAGAACTTTAAAGCTAAGGGAGATCAAAGCCAACTAGGTTCATTTAGTTGACTGTGAGGGAAACAGAGCTGCAGATGTGCTAGTAGGGCTGCAACTCGGGTGGGTTGGGTTCGGGTTGACCCCAACCCGAATTCCAAACTACTCAACTCTAACCTGACCCAATCCGATTTTCAACCCTAACCTGACCCAATCCGAATCCAACCCGAAATTAAATAAACCAACCTGACTCAACCCGACCTAACCCGAATTGGACTAACCCGACCCCAACCCGATTTTCAACCCGAATTAGACCAACTCGACCCAACCCGAATTTCTAACATGATGTGTAAATTACATAAATCAACCCGACTCAACCCGTAAAATTAGCTAAGTTTACCTAAAATTTGGACTACCTATATTAGAAGCTACATAATGGACGGCCATGATTTTTTTTAACTATTAATTTACGGGTTCGGGTTGGATCGGGTTGTGAGTGAGGTCAACCCGAACCCAACCCGATTTGTGAGTCAACCCGAATTGGCCAACCCGAACCCGAACTTGATTTGATCAACCCAACCCATATACAAATCGGGTTCAACCCGTCGGGTTCAAGTTCAACCCGACCCAAGTTGCAGCCCTATATGCTAGCTATAAGGAACCACATAATGGGCTCTATCACCATTGATCCTCATTCACTGTGGCCTGAATTGAGCTCTCTTTTGGAGGATAGTAGAAAGTTAAGGCTCGAAGGAGGGTGAAGACCAAACGACATCACTTGATAATAAAATTGCTTTCTCATCTCAGTAACAACTAATTTATACAATGTATGTTTCGGGTGTGGAAGTGATGGAGGACATATTATGCAGATGAGATCATCAAAAGTGGTCCATCAAATAAATTCAAATGAATGGTCACGATCTCGGAATCGCACGAATTTGACATGGTGAAATATATCAAGGAGATCTTCTGGATAAGTTGTTATACAACTAATAATTCTTATTTTTCAAAAATTCATTTATTTAGGGCTTTAAATTAGATATTTTACTATTTTTAGTAAGTTTTAGATTTATGATATCTCAATCATAACAGATCGGAATTGATTCCTATCAATTCCTATGATCATTTAGGATCTCATAAAATCTGAAAAATTAGTTTTCGGATTTTACTATTTTTAATAATTTTTTTATTTTATGCTATTAATATAAATAGCAGACTTGTAATTTATGGTTAACAGTTTTTATCAATAATATTTCAAAATTTCTCTGTTTTGGGGTTTCTTCCTTGTGGATTCAAGGTGTTTATGAGATCTCAACGCTGGTTGAATCTTTTTATCCGTTTCACACTGCGTTAGGAAGGACTAAGAGGGTGCATCTGCAAACATTGTTTGTGCTGTTTACCTCTGTGTCTCTGTTCATTTGCAATCTTGGCCAATTAATTTTTGTGTACTAAGTAATGTATATATCTGGGCTTAGGGGTGGCCAAATGGCCCGCGAGCGTGGACCCGGCCCGGAAATTTTCGGGCCTAAGCCCAGCCCGGACCTTCCATAGTGTCAGGCTTGGGCCTTGGGAAAAAAATCCAAAGCCCGGCCCGGAAAATCCCGCCCGTAGGCCCGGGCCCAGCCCGATCATGAGCCTAGGGTTTTTTTAAAACCCTCTCCAAATGATATTTTTTGAAACTCTCCCAAATAATTATATCAATATTCAATTCAAAATATTTTTATTAGTTCAAAGTATTTTCAATTCAAGTTATTCAACTTTTTTATTTATCTTATTGTATGTTTTAATTTAACCAAAAAAATGAAAAAAAAAGTGTGGGCTACAAAGCCTGGCCCCGGACTTGACCAGTTCGTGGGCGGGCCTATGGGCGGGCTCGGGCCTTATTTTGGACTTTAGGACCGGGTCTGAAGCCCCTCACGCCTGCCTGAAAAAAACCCGGCCCGGGCCCGGCCCATGGCCACCCCTATCTAGGCTGCTTGGCTTTCTTCTGGAAGGCTCAGCTACATATATTATATATAATGTGGATTTAAAATGAAAATTTAAATGGGATGGACTATTCGTAGCTGACCTTTCGATCAAACTGAAAAAACTACTTCACTTTTTGTCCATGATTCTACAGAAAATTCTATGGATTTAAAATATTGATTCTTAGATAATCTGAACCACTCGGTTAACACACACAAATCATGAAGCTTCGGTTTATACTAGTCAAGGGCACGCGAAATGCGCGTAATAACAAACATGAATAAGTAGTATTAATTTCTCAACATAAAAAATAGCAGTAACTTGATAAGAATTTGAAGAACATTGCCGGTCCCAAAAATTGTGAGCTATTGTAAAAATATTGGATTAAAATTAAGCATTCATCCAACAAGATTACATGTAAACGAGTCAATCATTTGATCAAACAACAGTAAGAAAAAGAATTGGATATGTATAATTTTTTAATAAATAAAAATGAATGGAACAAACTATCATTGTTAACAATTCAAAATAAAATATTAAACAAGATAACAATCAAACAACACCAAGAAAAAGAATTGAATAAATATAAATTTTTTAATAAATAAAATTAAATAAACCAAACAATCATTGTTAATAATTCAAAATAAAATATTAAACAAAATAACAATAAACAGATAAACACGATAAACTAATAAATTTGTTATACATTAAAGATTAATCTGTGATGAATGAAAAATAGAAAAAATGAAAACAAAATCATAATTATATGAGATGAAAACTTACGTGATTTGACAGAAAAAACTACATTTATGGAATCATTATATATTACTAATATATAAAAAAACACTGCCATAAAAAAACTAAAAAAATACTTATTTTCAAATCTAAAAAAAATTGATACATATAGATCCAAAATCAATTCAAAAAAAAAAAGAAATAGAACAAGTTTTAAATTTAAAAACAAGACATCCATCAATAATTTTATGAGTTTAAATAGGTCCGATTATATTTGTAATTTTTGTATTTATTAATATGGCTAAAATATTTATATTTTATAATTTTCTGGGTATTTTAATGGGTTTATTTATTAATGTGACTAAAATATTTATATTTTATAATTTTATGGGTATCTTAATGGTCTGAAAAATATTTGAATGAAGTTTCATAAAATTTAAAGTCCAAAAAATCATGCTTTGAGGTTAGGGACCTGCTTGTAAATCTTGAAATTTGGATCAGGAACCTGTTTATAACAGAGATATGGTGTAATTGCGAAACTGGTAGAATATGGGGTGGATCTGTAGAAAGCCTAGGAAAAGTCAAAATTAGCCGTTTTTGTTAGGGACCTAATTATAAATAAATATGAGGGACTTGTTTATAACACATGTAGGGGGTTCTTTGGTAAAAATCCAAAAGCCTGGGGTTCTATTTGAAAAAGACCCATTGCTGTTTCACACTGGTCTTTGACGCTAACGTGGGTGGCTGGGCGAAAAATTTTGTTTCTATTCGAGCGGTGGTACATTAGAATGTATGTTAGATTAGAAGATTAGATAAGCGACTACAGTGCACTCTTTGTTTCAAGTTACCAAAGTGTACCATAATAGGCAGTAAAACGCGATGAGTGTGTAAGTTGGAATCAATTACAAACACAAGTGAAGACGATATGATGACTAGTTCGCCATGTTGACTAGTTCGCCATGTGTAACATCAGTCCTTATCATAAATAATTCTAAACGCACCACACAACACAACACGTTTCACCGAGAGACACGGTAAGACAGAGACTTCGGACTTTAGGAAACATTGACTTGGCCTTGGCTCACAGAGGCACATAACGGATCCTATACGATCGGTTTGGCTTGGATGACTCAAGTCATCGGTCAAGATCGGTCAATGGTCAACGGTAAGCGACGAACAAAACGGGATTCGTGGGACATGGTCTTATACGAAATTTAAATTATTAGAAGCCTCCTCGATTGATATTTGATAGCAAATGTTATTCAATTTTCATATACCGGGAATTTATTTTTATTTTTTTTACGTGACGCTAATTAACGAGTCATATTTTTATATTTGTTTAACAAGAGTGCATGCATTTCTTTAGAAGATACATGATGTGTCATTAATCATGTATATGTCAAATGAATGCATTTACCTTTTATTAACTTTTAAAACAATAATTGAAATTTAAAATAAAAATTGAAAATAGAATTGGTTAAAACGTTATCCCTTTTCTAAAGGTTTTGCACGGACAATAAACTCAAATTACATAGTACAAATTTAATTTATATGTTTAAATGCAAGATATGTTTATAAGTGTAGAATTTTATCTTTCCTGTGAGCCTATATTTAGCTGGTAAGGGACACCTGACACCCCACCTCTTTTTAGAAATGGACGTTCAAGCCTTGCCTTTGACAATGAGAAAAAGTAGTCAGCCCAGTTAGGCTTGGTTTAATGGGTAGTAGCCCAATATGACAATCCAGTTGGACTTAGTTTCA